>WPAB01000170.1:0-53748 GCA_010134655.1 Fragaria nilgerrensis
GTCAATGGAACCTCTCACATACCCATTCTCAGTCAAATGTGTAGAGAGTTTCATATACCAAGCCCTAGGGGCTTGCTTAAGGCCATAGAGGGCCTTATCTAACCTATACACATGGTTGGGATGGCTGACACTCTGGAATCCTGGGGGTTGTGCCACATAAACCTCCTCCTTGAGGATACCATTCAGAAAGGCACTATTCACATCCATTGGTATAGAGTGAATTTCAAATGACAAGCTATGGCTAGAAGAAGACGCATAGATTCTAACCTAGCAACAAGGGCAAAAGTTTCATCAAAATCTAACCCCTCAATTTGGGAATAACCCTGCACAACCAATCGGGCTTTGTTGCGGGTTATCACTCCCTTCTTGTCAGACTTATTTTGAACACCCATTTGGTTCCTATGACATTCTTATTCCTTGGCCTAGGAACTAAGTGTCACACTCTACTCCTCTCAAATTGGTTCAACTCTTCTTGCATAGTACCCATCCACTCAACATCTAACAAGGCCTCTTTCACATTCTTAGGCTCAATAGTGGACACAAAACCATAACAAGTGATCTCATTGATCTCACTTTTGAAAAGAGCTAGAAAACTTCTAAGCAAAGTAAAGTTGCTTACCAACTGAGCAGACTTACCCTTGTCTTTCTTGGTATCGAGCTTACCATGATTCGGAGAATGTGATCTTTTTGAACTTGGTGCTTACCAGTTCTGTGAGGCTTTTAGATAGCTAGGGTTGCATCTATCCCATCAGTGAGGATCTCAGCCGGAAGATCAGAGTCACTTACCTCTTCTTCCTTCAGATGTGGAAGGCTTGTCTTTGAGAGCTAGGCTCTGAGTTGGCTCTTGTTCCTGCACAGGAACATAAGAAGAACAGTGACAGCAAACAACAGAATCATCAATAGCAACATTTATGGTTTCCATAATTTTGCAAGATATTTTGTTGTACACACGATAAGCACGACTGTTCAAAGCATAACCAAGAAAAACACATTTGTCACATTTAGCATCAAATTTGGTCAGATATTCTCTATCCTTATAAATGTAACAAGGACTCCCAAAACACCTTGAGATGTGATATGTTAGGTATCCTTCCCTTTCATAACTCGTAAGGAGTCTTGAAAGTTCCAGGCCTAAAGATAACTCTATTAAAAGTGTAACAAGCATTGTTAACAGCCTCAGCCCAAAAAGAATGAGCGAGTTCAGCTGAGTTTAGCATTACTCTACCCATTTCAACCAATGCTCTATTCTTCCTTTCAACTATCCCATTATGTTGGGGAGTGATAGAAGCAGAAACTCATGGTGCACACCATATTCATCACAATAATCAGCAAAATTGCATTTTCAATTCAGTGCCATGATCAGATCTGATCTTAACAATGTGCAAACCCTCATGTGACTTCTCATTTGTGACTTGTTTTGCAAAATTAAAATATTTCTCAAAAGTTTCATCTTTACTTGCTAAAAACTTTACCTAAGTAAATCTAGAGAAATCATTAACAATAATAAGCACATATTTTCTACCACCAACATTTTCGGTGTCAATGGGACCTACTAAATCAAGATGCACTAATTGTAAAACTTTGGAAGCAGTTTAGCAGAAAGTGAAGGATGAGAGGTACGGGTTAGCTTACCCATCTTGCAATCCTCCACATACATGTGGACTTACCAGTGAGCTTAGGTAGTCCTCTTACCCTAGATTTGGCAGAGAGCTTGACAATGTCTTGATGGTTGAGATGGCACATACGTCTATGCCATAGATCAAGAAGGTCTTCGGCAACTTGAGATCGAAGACAGATTTGGGGAGTGAACTTCTCATGGGCAGAGATACAATAACATTGATCTCTAGTCCTATCACCTCTCATGATACTCCTACCTTTCCCATATAAGATGAGACATCTTGACTTGTCAAAAGTGACAGAGTCATGTTCATCCACAATCTGACTAACACTTAACAGACTGACTTCTAACCTCTAACTAGAAGAACATTCTTCAGACATGGGAGACCAGGAGTACTAACTGTCCTTTTGCCTATGATCTCAGTCTTGGCACCATCCCCAAACACAACACTGCCTGATAGGTATGTCTCATCCATGGATGAGAACCACTTTCGGTCACCGGTCATGTGCCTAGAACAATCACTATCAACATACCAAGAGTCGGGCTTCCTAGTTGAAAGAGCAGTAAGGGCAACATTGCAATGGCTACTATCCTATCCTGGGGTTTAGAATTGAAGCTGACCCTTGTAACAAAACATGACAGATCGTCATCATCAAAATCGTGTTCTCGAACATGCATGTTTGTCAAAAGAACTTGTCTCAAAAGATCTTCTAGCCTTTCCAACCTTAGGGTTGGCTCTTCTTCTAGCAAGAGGATTCCTAGCTAGAATATTAGACTTTGGGATGGCAAGACTCTGTGCTATCCTAGATAGCTCCTTAAGGGAGTCCTCAAGAGTTGACTGGAAAGTAGTGATACTCTCCTTCTTCTGTGACTTCCTAGAGTTTGCTGACTGAATCTAAGCTTCCTACAACGAGGACAGATGTGTCCTATTACTCCACAAAAATGACAAGTGGGAACAAAACGTTGTGTCCTAGTGGGCTCTAAGGAAGTTGGATTCAAAGGTTCTTTACTCTTGACAAAAATGTCTTGTTACCCTGACTAGAGCAACTTCCGGATACAACCCTAGACCAGACTTATCCCTATCGGACTTACCCAAACCACAAATCTTAGTCAACTTTTTAGACCTAAAGAGAATTTCTCAAATTGTTGACGTGAATCAATTAGGGCTTTCTCAATATCTGACTTTTTAGAAGTTAGTATGGAAACTAGTTTGGTCTGAGAATCTAGACTAGTTTGCAAAGACAACACTTGGTCCTCTAGACAGACATTTTCTATTTTCCATTTCGACTTGAGGGATAGCAACTTCTCATGCATCCCTTCATTGGTCTCCTTGCATTCTGAAAGCTCATTAGTAAGAGCTTCAATCTTTGCAAGCATGGACTTAGAGGCAGACACTGACCTAGAACACTTATTGTGCATGGAGATGTTAGAGTCATCATCCTCAAAGAACTCATCTAACTCAATAGAAGCAACAAGAGCTATATTCTCATCATCATGATCAGAGAATAGCTCGGAATCACTATCACTCCAAGACACCTTAAAGGCTTTGTGGGATTTATCTTCCTACTTGGACATTCAACAACTCTATGTCCGACACCACCACTCTCATAGCACTTATCACCTTTCTGAAAGGGTTTAGGCTTGGGATTCTATCGCCTATGGTATCACTAGGTTTAGGATTCCTAGAAGCCGAACATCGGGAGGGATTACGACCAACAGGGAAAGACCTTCTTTTCCTAAGCATCTTATAAAACTGTTTAGTTAGGTAGGCAATCTCTTCCAAACTATCCTCAAGGACCTCAGGTTCCTTTTCTTTCTCAACTACCTCATTGACAATGGATAAGGCTATGGTCTTTTCCTTCCTATACTTCTTTCTCTTAGACTCGAAAACTTTCAAGTTTCCTACCAACTCATCCAAGGAATAGGTGTCTAGATTCTGAGCTTCTTCTATGGCAATTTGCTTAGCCTCATAACTAGGAGGAAGAGCACGGAGGAACTTTTTGACAATCCTATGGGAGGGAATGGAGTCTTCCAATCCTTGGCACTAGTTTGTGACACTAAGAAGACGACCATGAAACTCATCTATACTCTCATCCTCACGCATAGACATTTCCTCAAACTCAAGGAACGTGCTCTGAAGTTTATGAGCCTTAACCTTAGTGTTACCCTCATAGGTAGTGGCTAAGGTATCCCAAACATTTTTAGCAGTAGGACAAGTGATGATCCTTCTCCGCTCTTTTTCAGATAGTGCAGAAAACAAGTTGTTAAGAGTTTTGGTGTTCATTCTAAAATCACATTTTTCAATATCATCCCATTCTAATATGGGTTTCTGCATTAATACGGCAGAACCCTCATTCATGGGTTTCATATGATGTTTCCAACCCTCTTCGACCATAGTCTATTGTCTCCCATCATCTTGGGAGATAAGCAAAGCGGTCATCATTACCTTCCACTGAGAATAGTCTGTTCCATTAAAGAATGGTGGAGTATTCACAAGGGTAGGGCCTCTACCACGGTCCATTCTCAGGACACAGAGGGATCTCACTAGCTAGGCTAGCGACCCGCTCTGATACCACTTGAAGGTCATAGAGGGGGGGTGAATAGGCCCTGACAACTTTTTTGCTCTATCCCGCACATAATGATAACAAAGATTGTGTTATCTTGTTTGCTGTGAGACTAAGTTATGTAAATAAAAAGGCAAGTACTGAAAGTAAAAGATATAACACAAGTACGTTTTTTATACGCATAAACCCTGCAACCAGGAAGAAAAACCGTGTGTCTCTAACTCTTGAGAGACAAACTATTCTACTATTGTAAAGACACTTCTTACAAGACTCACAACTCAGAGGATGGCACAACACCTAGCCATACTGCCTAGTCTAACTACTAGCACTCAACTGAACTTGCTCTCTTGTCACTCAAGTGTTTTACACATAGTATGAATCTAAGCTTCTATGCAGAATTCAACTAACACCTTTAGCTAATTCTCAAAGATAGTTTCGCGGGGGTTGTTGCATCACTTAGACAGATCTCAAGGTATGCAAATGCACAATGATATGAGTTGAAAAGGTTTTGGTGCTCAACTCTCTAAGATTTACAATCACAGGGAAGACTTAGAGATATATGAGGAGTTAGCAAAATGCTAGACTCAATGGAAGAAAACAAACAAGACTATTTTCAACAACCAAAGAGCAAGAGAGATCTTGCTCTCTATTTATAGGCAAAGTGCACAGCTATGAGGAAGCAAGCATGTTTGCCACATCAGCAGGGTTCTTTTGGACTCTAGTTGTTTGTCTTAAATACTAGGACAGATAGGACCCTAGGGATCCCTTCACTCACAAGACAAAAGCTGATAATAGACTTTCCTAGGAATGAATCAATCCAAAAGAATAAGACAAATGGTTTGGGAAAACTAGATCAGATTTAGTCAAGCATAAAGACTCTACAAAACCACTTTACCTAAAAGGACACTTAGGACAGCTGATAGCTTGAGCGGTGCATCACATGGGCAGCTGCTGACTTGGTTTGTGTATCACAAAACCCAGCTGGTTACCAAAGGCTCAAGTTATGTGGTCACGGGTTGGTTTGCCACACCACCCTAGACTAACTTGGAACTTAAGTACGAATAGACTAATGTTTTGCTAAAAGGTATTTGAAATTCAAACACTTAAAAATTGAAGCAAATACATTTGAATATGCACATGGTCAGACCCAGTAGATAGAACAGATATAACATATGTATCCGTCTAATCAGGATGGCAAGCACGGCTGTCATCCTTAGTGAATGAAAGTGATGCACATACATGAACTACCTGATGCACATGAGATCTGTCAGGTTCTTCATTCTTCACTTGAGCAGTCCTTACTACCAGGCTACAATATGTAGCATGTAGCATGTATCTTTGTGTTTTGATCATAAAAGGATAGCTAACAATTCTTGTACCAACACTCCTCTTGCCACCTACCCTTATTATCGATCTTGGGATCCCAGATTTGAATATGAACCCTCTCTATTTCAGTGTTGGAGACACGGATATATCTGGTTCAGAAAGAAATCCACTGTGCCAAAGTCTCACCCCTCCGTCGGGGGTCTGCATCGAAAGGGTATTGGCCTCTTGCAATGGTTTGGTGGTTCTAGGCAAAACTTTGTCTAACTCTTACACAACTGGATTCTTCCGCAAAATACCTAGTCCAGAGTTTAGGTTGAAATTTGGAGCAAGTATTTTCTCTGTAACTTTTGCTTTTGGTCATGTCATGGCCATTGATGACTACAAACTTGTTTTCTTTGTACCCGTGGATGTTGCAGTTCACATATTTTCAACCAGGGATGGCTCATGGAAAGTTATCACATTTCCTCACTCCTCATTCCCTTGCTGCGATGATGGAAAGGTTCTGCTAGTTTCAAATGGAGCAATTCATTGGGTCAGTACTGGGATTCCAGAAGCTATATCTGCTTTTGATTTGGTAAGTGAAGAGTTCCGTCAATTGCCATTGCCTCCTGCTTTGATCGAATCAATCCTAAATGTAGAGGACATGGAAGGATATGGACTCAGGTAGTCAGGTTCTTGTAGGAGGACGCCTTTGTGTACGGTCACACAATGAGTATTGGGTGATGAAACAGTATGCTGTCCCTGAATCTTGGGTTAAAATGTTTCAATTTAGTGTGGTCGATATGCCAAATGTGTTTGCTTCAGAGTATGGTTGGGATCCTGCTTTTGTTACAGAAGGCGGTACAGTTGTGATGCTCCTTGGCATGGGGTTGGCCAGGATTGAATGTCATAATGAAGGGAAGCCTGTATGTAGTAGCTGGTATCAGATTAAGAGTGTGCATGTGGATAAGGATTTGTATCGGTTTGGTGTGATGGTTTATGATGAAACTCTATTTTCGTTATAGCCAAATGTTACGGTAACTACAATGTATGAGGACTTGAGCCGTGAAAAGCTAAGAACCAGAGATTTGAGAAGAAAATGCTCTCTGCATTCAAATGCTGGTTTTTATCTATTGCAATTTGGATTCTGCATGTTTAACGGATGTTTTAATCTTTATCGAAAATCAATGTATTTTGTATTTCTGTTTTGTTTCTCGTATTGTGATTTCTGGACGTTGCATTATTATTATGAAGATTTCTGTTCTAGCTAGTGTCCAGAAATTAAAGCCTGGCATAAGGTTTGCAATACCTTATGTTAGACATGGTTAAGCATATACAGTTGGTTCACCTGTGTTTCTGTTATCATTTCTGACCATCAACTGGCATCACAGCAGATCATAGATATGCAGTCATTATCAACTTATCCAAATTGCTAGGTGGCCTGTCCTAAATGTGAAGCCAAGTCTATTCTAGCAATGGACCGTTTAGGCATTGCAAACCATTCAATTTGGTGCTTGCTTTCTCTCTTCTTCTATTTTTTTGGTCAAATACCTTAGAATGTGACTTCATGGTTTTAACTTTGGGGTTCTAGGCACTGTGAATTAGGGAGTCGGGATGTCAATCTCATACGATCTTTCTCATTTAAACTGACCATGTTCAAGCAAACCAAAGCTATAAACTCGCATAGAACTTTGATTTGCTTGCCCAAATTTGTCGGCTTGGGCTAAAATTCTAGATAACATGATCAACCCACAAGAGCTGAGCCCACGATGTGTTCTCTTCTTCTTCTTCTTTTGGTATTTTTTTGAGCAATAGAGATCGGTTTGATTTCTTTATGAAAACAAAATCAAGAAAATTACAAACAGGATCCCAATCCCACGACTCCCTCTATACGTAGCTGATCCAAATGGACGTTGGGACACAGAGGACGACAAAAGAACCCGATTTTAGGCAGTTACAAACCATAACCTAAATCAACGTATACACATCTCATATGTTTAAATCACAAAATTATTAAACACGTTATGTTGCAATACGTACTTAGAGCATTACAGATGTGCCGAGCCACTTGGCCATCCTCTTTTTATTTTTTGGTCTGAAAAATAGAAAGTGTCTTAGATAACTTCACACATTTTTTTCCGATGAAGATAACTTCACACATTATTAACAAAAAAATTAAATTCAGTTTACCCCATTATGGTTTAGAGGTGAATTCATGTTAGTCCCTAAATTTTCAATTTCATCATATTACCCCCCGAGCTCTTGTTTTTCTGGTAATTTAGCTTCTCAACCCCCAAAATGTCATCACACGTCATCAAATTTCAACATCCCAATTGGACAGAGCATGAGGAGACGGCAGACAGAAAAACAAGAGCTCGGGGGGTAATCTGATAAAATTGAAAGTTTATGGACTAACATGAATTCATCTCTAAATCACAGTGGGGTAAACTGAATTTAATTCTAACAAAAAGAAATAGCAATATTAGCATTAATATCATATCAACACGTGGAAATATGAACATGTGTCTCCAAACCGTCTCTCTTAAGACCAGTCTCACTCCCTAAAACCCGAAACCCAAATAAGCGCCGCACACTTCCCTCCCTCCTCCTCCTCACAGTGGCTTCCTCCTCCTTACTCCACCCTTTTCAATTTCATCAGATTATCTCCCGAACTTTTGTTTTTCTGGTAATTTAGCTTCTCAACCTCCAAAACGTCATCACACGTCATCAAATTTCAACGTCCCAATTGGACGGAGCATGAGTAATAGAAGACGACAGACAGAAAAACAAGAGCTCGGGTGGTAATCTGATGAAATTGAAAGTTTAGAGACTAACATGAATTCACCTCTAAACTATAGTGGGGTAAACTGAATTTAATTCTTAATTTAAATATGTCACTTTATAAAGACCAAACCCATGACAGCATATTTGTATAAAAAAAAGTGTTCGGCTCTCTCTCTCTCTCTCTCGTTTGTTCTTACATCTGTCAATATGAGTAAACAATCGACAATTCATAAGTTTTTCAAAACAAAAGGTACCGGATCTAAAGCTGGTATATCAATACCTTTATTATAACCCAACTCTGATACCAATTATAAGCTCGAAAATTCTCGACAATGACTTTTGTGATATGCAGGAGGAACGTATCAATTGATGTATAATTTAGCTCAAGACCTCTTTCTATCATAGTAATTTCATCATTAAGTTTAAGATTAATTTCAGTTTATACCCCTGAGGTTTATGGTTAACATCATTTCACTCCCCATACTTTTAATTTTGAAAATTTACCCCTAAAGTTTTTAATTTTCATAAGAATTAAATTCAGTTTACCCCATTGTGATTTAGAGGTGAATTAGTCCCTAAACTTTCAATTTCATCAGATTATCCCCCGAGCTCTTGTTTTTCTGGTAATTTAGCTTCTCAACCCCCAAAATGTCATCACACGTCATCAAATTTCAACGTCCCAATTGGACGGAACATGAGTAATAGGAGACGGCAGACAGAAAAATAAGAGCTCGGGGGGTAATATGATAAAATTGAAAGTTTATGGACTAATATGAATTTATCTCTAAACCACAGTGGGGTAAACTGAATTTAATTCTTTTCATAAAGCATGTCCAATTGCTGAAATTTCATCTAATTCAAACGTTAATTTTGACTTTACAACTCACTAAAAGGGCTAAAATAGTCTTATAACAACATAAACCGCCTTTTATGACTTTTTTCTAAGATTTTATGCTATCATTTAACCTTCAAATTGGATTGAATTTTAACAATTGTGTCTGATTTATGAAAATTAGAGACTTTAGGGGGTAAATTTTCAAAATTAAAAGTATGGGGAGTGAAACGATGTTAACCCCAAACCTTAAAGGGGTAAGCTGAAATTAATCCTTAGGTTTATCTTAATTTTTTTAACCTTTTTATATTGGCCCCCCTCGATTATAATTTCTGACTCCGCCTCTAATTCAAGAGTTATTATAATACTGTCATGCATGTGGGAATTGAAGTATAGTCTTTGCAAATATCATGTGCACTCTCCTTATGATATTATCGTGCATGTGGGAACTGAAGTATAGTCTTGCAGCTTGTCAAAAAAAAAAAGTATAGTCTTGCAGCTTGTCAACAAAAAAAGTATAGTCTTGCAGCTTGTCAACAAAAAAAGTAGTCTTGCAGCTTGTCAACAAAAAAAAAAAGTATAGTCTTGTAGCTTGTCGAAAAAAAAAAGTATAGTCTTGCAGCTTGTCAAAAGAAAAGTATAGTCTTGCAGCTTGTTTCCAGCAAAAAAAAAACAAAGAATAGTCTTGCTGTCTTGCAAATACTATATCTTATGTCCAGAACTGGGCTATAAATTAGATAGCAAGGAGCCAAGAATGGTCGAGTACCAGATCGTCTAGGAAGCTGGAGGAGCTTTCTGAAACGAGTGCGCTAAAGGAGCTTTATGACATGAATAAGCTCGAGGTGGTAACTGAGGTACGTAACTCTCCACTTGTCCAGTGACTCTGCTTTTCGTTTAAGGTTTAAGAAAGATATTCCCAATTAATTTCTTTTAAATAACAAGATCTGTTAGGACTTAGGAGGGAACTCACCTAAATCTGAAAGTTATAATCCTTTTTAGTTTCTGATTTCATTGTTGATGATGACTTTGTGAAGTTCTGAGCTTCTTTAGTGTAATGTCTATCTTTACTACTATAAAGCCAAACACTCAAAAGCTTCACCAAATTGTGAACTTTTATAATTATCCTTAATAAACTAACTAACATAAATAAAAACAAAGGTTATTATAGTAAAATCAAAATCAAAATCAAAACAAATTAAATAAATAAATAAATAATCATAAAAATTACAGTTAACAGGATGAATAACAGTATAATACGGTAAACTTATTTAACCGCTCACGTTTATCTTTAGGTGATCGTGATCGTGATTCTGTGCAAATATACACGGGTAGAAGGCTAGTTACAATAAAGCCAACAAATCTGAAAATTCACCAAATTAAGAACTTCCATAATTAACCTCAGTAAGTCAACTGATTCAACTAAAAACTAGGGTTGTTATAATAAAAAACAAAATAATTAACAGAAAAAATTAGATAAAGAGATAATTATCAAAAACTACTTGATCAGTGATGACATATATTAACTGTATAATATAATGTAAATCAAATTAACAACTTATGTTTATTTTTAAATGATCGTGTTTCTGTGCATGTTCAAAAGGCCAGTTGTTATCTATTGTTTCCAGCCAGAGAGAAAAAAGAACAGAGTACTTTAGAGCTTTGGTTAACGAGATCCAATTCCCCAAATACAAATTAATAAACAGACATATCGAAATCATTGAAAATTTATTAGCATGCCAGTAGCTATCCAGTACCTAAACGGCTAAACCAGTTAGCATTCTCTATCTTTCCCCCTCACTCTGTCCATTTAAATTAAACAGGTCTCAGGAGAAGAACTACCTGAAGACAATTGGAAATCTGAATTACTTGAGGTGATCATTCGTAAACTCGGCGCAGTGGACGATTCCTTCATCATCTCGTTAGCCAATAAAATTTTAAAGCGGAGTTGTGCATCTATAGAGTTCCGGAGAAACCAGTGAAGGAGGATGACTACAGTCCCCGCGTTGTAGCAATTGGACCTTTCCATAGAAAGAACGGTAACCTCGCAGCAATGTCACAACATAAAATGTTTTACATGATATCATTTCTTCAGCAGTATGGAAGTGGTCTAAACCCTGTTGAATGCTTGAGGGAATGCATCGATGCCATTCATGGATTGGACGAGGTGATTCGTCTTTGCTACTTCGAAAACATAGATTACACAAATTATGAGCTTGCAGAAATTATGTTAATTGATGGCTGCTTCATATTGGAACTTTTCCTTAGAAACCACCTCAGGTCTGATTATATAACGGAAAATGAGTTCGGAACTGATCTAGTTCTAAGAAGTCCCTGGATTGCGACGGCTCTTAAACACGATCTAGCATTGCTTGAAAACCAGATCCCCTTCTTTATTCTCAAAATTCTGTACGGTATTCTCCACCCTGTTATCGAGAAAAGGTGTCGAGCACCAAAGTCGGTAGCTGTCCTTGCTCTAAAATTCTTCAAGCCTATGAGCCAAAAACATATTACAGAAGAGGTTGTCCCAGAGTGCATGCATTTGCTTGATCTCTTGCACAAATTCTACTTCACTCCAGTTCGTGGCGCTAGTGTCTTCTCAACCAGTATTGGCAACGATATAGAATCCAATACCAGCCCCGAAAAAGGAAACAAACGGGGATTCGACTACTGCGCTTCAGAACTTTTGGAGTCTGCTGGAATCGAGTTTCGGCACGGGTCGAATCCTGAGGAAAGTTTGTTGAACATAACATTACATCTGCAGCACCCAAATGTTGTAATCAACATGCCAAAACTGCTCATTCACGACACAAGTATATCACTCTTCAGGAACTTGATTGCTTTTGAGGAACGCAGTCTTGGCGGTACGAAAAGCGTCACATCGTATGCCTTCCTCTTGAGGAGTCTCATCTGCTCCTCAAAGGACAGCAGGCTGCTTAAGGAAAGAGGGGTCATTCAGAACATATCTAATGGAGACGAAGAGTTTTTTGTTACGAAATTCAGATCTATAGTAGATGGAGTTGATTTGATGGACTACTGTTTCCGAGAGGTGTGCGACACAGTGAATTATGAATACCACAAGTCGTGGCGCATTCTGAGTAGACTTAAAACAATTTTTCGAGAGCAGATACGGTTCCTCTGGATCGGTTATCTCTTTAGTGCATGGAAAATCATGTCAATCCTGGCCGCGGTGGCCATTCTGATTTTGACTTCCTTGCAGACATACTATACAATCAACCCTCGCAAATGATGCTTGTTTCCCTTGTACCATCCTTGCTGCATGTTGCTCTCTTATTTGATTTTAAGGTTCCTCGTGTGAAACAAGTGTTCAGCCTTTCAGCAACATTCTTGTTTTCTACTCAAATCTCGGCTTCGTTATGTATGCATGTCTTGGGGTTAAGGTGTTTAAGTAACAACTTTGAGGTCATAAGTTCAAATTCATTGACATATGTAGAGTGTATGAGTTATTAATAAAAATTTTAAAAAAATAAAAAAATGTATGCCTATCTTGGGCTAATTTTTCACATAAATAAGTGATGTTATATCATCTCCTTAGTCTCTTCGTTATATGTGGCAAGTGTGGGTATTAGTGGATCATGAGGGGAAAATTGTCACACAAATGTGTATGCAACACCTCTAAATGTCACACTCTTTGTGTGACATTTGCTCCATTTTGTGTGTTGTGTGGGAGGTATAAAATGATAAACCATAACTAATTGTTTCACACCAGCATGATAAAAAAAAAGTCCCTTAACAACAATTATTCCTAATTGTCCCTAAACTTAAAAAAAGATTACGTACACTGTCATCCTCTCTCTCACTAAAATACCAAATCCATTTTTCAATCACCACCTCGTTCTCTGTCTCTTTCTCCATTCATCTCTCTCTCTAATCTCTCTCTCTCATTCTCTCTCTCTCTCTCGCTCTCTCCCTCTCCTCTCTCTCCTCTCTTATCTACTCTCCCTCTCTCTCTCTCTCTCTCTCTCCTCTCTCTCTCTCTCTCTCTCTCTCTCTCTCTCTCTCTCTCTCTCTCTCTCTCTCTAAACACCGTCACCACCATTTTTCTTTCATCCTCGTTGTCGCTGGTGCAACTTCATCACCAAATTGTCACTCGTCGCTCTTCGGCGACTACATCGTACGTGTTTGGGAAATCTTCGTCGAAGGCCTCTTGTGGAATGCAGACCCAAGTCTCTTAACTTGCCGACGAGATCTCCACCAACCTATCTCACCACTCTGAACCTCCCATCATTGTCGGAGTCGCCACTAGGGCTTGGCATAAAGCCCGCAAAAAGGAAAAAAAAAAAAAAACCTGACAAACTGAGCCGGACCAAGCTTTTTCGAGTTTGCTATGGGAAAAGTTCAGTTCGGGCCGGTCCCATTCTATGTCGGGCCAAGTCCGGTCCATAATATTACAAACTTACAAAAGCCTGAATCAGTTTTCCGTTTAATTCTCAGCCAATATCAGTTGTGTTTCCAATTCCTTAAGTCTCCTGCTAAACACAACCTCTGTCGAGCAGCCTCCGTTGTCTAGTGAGACACCATCATCCATCTTCGAGCAGCCTCTATCGTTAGCCTCCAAAAACCCAGCAAAAACTTTGAATGCCCACACCTTTTCCAACTGAATTGGATTGAATTAGATCAGAGAGAGATGATTCCTCAGCACCGATGTTGAATTGAAATTATGGGTCCTTGAATCCGTGATCTCTGATTCCTCAACGCCGACGTCGGCTTTGGCTTGCTCGTAGGCATCAGACGACGACGAGAACCGTTGAGTATATAAGTATTTATGAGTAGCTTATTTATGCAAATTTTCAGTCATATTAAAAATCGTTAAGACATTCATAAATGTGATTTACTAATTATAAACTTGAACGGTTCATGTTTGATATATTTGGTTCATCCATTTATTTGATCTAGTTTATTACTTTAACGATCATCAATTGACTGTTTATTACAAAAAGGGAAAAAAGTCCAAACCGTATCTAACCTTTTAACGAAGCAAAGCTTTGGTATCCCACTTTTCAAAAACTTCAAAACGGTATCCCACATTTTGACCCCGACATAAGATCGGTATCTGGGGCTAACAGGGGATGTTGGCTCCGTTACAAAGCTTGCCAGGTGGCATCTTTTGCAGGGTATTTTCGTCTGTTCAGTCTCTCTCGCCAATTTATACCATAGTTGACGCCATGTCCCTTTAATGGGGTAGATCGGTTTGAATCTGTTCTTAACAGGCGACAATGCAGCTACTCCGCGCATATTAGCTCTATTTTGTCTGCTCCTTCACAATGCAAAAGTTGAAACTAACAAAGCAAACAATTCCTAAAGCAAACAAAAATCAACAACCATCAAGTATTTCATATTGCAGCAAAGCATGTCGAGTTCCTCACCTAGTAATACTTCAGAAGCAAGTATAGGGAAGTGAAATCCACATTCCTTAAATTGTAATCCACACTCCAATTTTCTATTTGTGGTAACATAAATTTTGTCTTTAATGAAAATAACGATTAAAAATAGAAAGTGAGAGTGTGGATTTGACATCCTAAAATATAACCTCACTGAGAGCAACTTTAGCATACTCTCTATTTTAGCTTTTAGCTATTTTAGAGAGCGTGTTTAGTTTTTTTTGGATGTTTTAGGAGCTCTAGCAGACTAGCCAAACTTAACCTATTATAACTTTTAGCTATCTCGCTAGCTATATTTAGCTAGCGAGATGACTCAGATGAGGCTAGCTATAATTTAATATATTCCTTATAGATATTTTATGTGATATATAAATATATTTAAACTGTTTAATTTATATTTGAAGAATAATGTTGATGTAATGCTAGTTAAAATAGAGAGTATTGATGCATACATATTTCTAAGTGGCTAGCCAAAATGACATTTTAGCTAATTTGACTAAAATTTAACTTAAAAATGGCTAGCATTGTTAAAGATGCTCTGATGAAGGATAAAGTGTAGAGACAAAGAGAGATAACAAGAGAATAGAGAATTATCATCTTATTCATTGATATGAGCCATTTATATAGAGAATTACACAATACCAATATGGTAAGGATATGAATATATAGATCTAGTCAAACTACATATTTTATTAGCATAAGACCAAGACATACATAAATAATATCCAGAAATATACAGAATATCCTAAAACACTCACATTATTATTACAAAAAATTAGTAATATTAGCATTAATATCAGAGTCAACACGTGGACATATGGACAGGTGTCTCCAAACCATCTCTCTTAAGACCAGTCCACCACTCACTCTCCTAAAACCCGAAACCCAAATAAGCGCCGCACACTTCCTCCCTCCTCCTCACAATGGCTTCCTCCTCCTTACTCCACCCTTCTCTCTCCTCCCCTCCCCAAAACGCACCGTTTCATACCAATCCCCCTTCCCCAGACGCCCACTCTCCGTATCCTGCACCTCCTCCACATTCGATCCCACCTCCGCCGCCACAAACTCCTCCCCTCCACCTCACCGCACCCGCGCCGCCGATGAGAACATCCGCGACGAGGCCCGCCGCCACCGCCCTACTCCACACAACTTCTCCGCCAAGTACGTCCCCTTCGAGGCCGTCGCGGCCGGCGGCGCCTCCCCGGAGTCCTACTCGCTCGACGAGATCGTCTACCGGAGCCGCTCCGGCGGCCTGTTGGACGTCCAGCACGACATGGAGGCCCTCGGCAAGTTCGACGGCGCGTACTGGCGCCGCCTCTTCGACTCGCGCGTCGGCCGCACCACCTGGCCCTACGGCTCCGGCGTCTGGAGCAAGAAGGAGTGGGTCCTACCGGAGATCGACGACGACGATATCGTCAGCGCGTTTGAAGGAAACTCCAACCTCTTCTGGGCCGAGCGGTTCGGGAAACAGTTCCACGGCATGAACGATCTGTGGGTGAAGCACTGTGGAATCTCCCACACCGGAAGCTTCAAAGACCTAGGCATGACCGTCCTGATCAGCCAGGTCAATCGTCTCCGGAAGCTCAAACGACCTGTCGTTGGAGTCGGCTGCGCCTCCACCGGCGACACGTCGGCGGCTCTATCTGCCTACTGTGCCTCAGCAGGCATCCCGTCCATAGTGTTTCTTCCGGCGAATAAGATCTCCATGGCGCAATTGGTCCAGCCGATTGCGAATGGCGCTTTCGTGCTGAGCATTGATACTGATTTCGACGGCTGTATGAAGCTGATCAGGGAAGTGACCGCGGAATTGCCGATTTACTTGGCCAATTCGTTGAACAGTTTGAGGTTGGAGGGGCAGAAGACGGCGGCGATTGAGATATTGCAGCAGTTCGACTGGGAGGTTCCGGATTGGGTGATTGTTCCGGGAGGGAACTTGGGGAATATTTATGCCTTTTACAAGGGGTTTAAAATGTGCCAGGAATTGGGGCTTGTGGATAGGATTCCGAGGCTTGTTTGTGCTCAGGCGGCGAATGCCAACCCGCTTTACTTGTATTACAAGTCAGGGTGGAAGGATTTCAAGGCGGTGACCGCCAACACTACTTTCGCTTCGGCTATACAGATTGGTGACCCTGTTTCGATTGATAGAGCTGTGTATGCGCTGAAGAATTGCGACGGGATTGTGGAGGAAGCTACTGAGGAGGAGCTGATGGACGCAATGGCGCAAGCTGATTCGACTGGGATGTTTATATGCCCGCACACTGGGGTGGCGCTGACGGCATTGGATAAACTTAGGAAGAGTGGGGTTATTGGAGCTGGTGATCGGACTGTGGTGGTTAGCACTGCTCATGGTTTGAAGTTTACACAGTCTAAGGTTGATTATCACTCGAAGGCCATACCAGAGATGGCTTGCCGGTTTGCCAATCCACCTACGGAGGTCAAGGCAGAGTTCGGGGCGGTCATGGATGTTCTTCAGGACTTTTTGAAGTCTAAGAAGTCAAAGTGAGCTGAGCTTTTTGTATCAATGTAGCGCTCGTAACTTGTGCACTTCACTTTTCTTTCTGCTTTGGTTTTGCTTTCTGGATTTTGATGTTGCATAGGTTGCTTGTAATTTCAGGCAATTTCTTTTGTTTATGTTCTATACTTCCACATATGCTTGGTGATTTTTAAGTAAAAACCAGCCCTCATAACAGAGCAGAAGTTAGAATAAGCTTTTGTAAGCAAGAAGGTAGAATATTTTCTATTTACCATCAGCTGTAACAGGGATGTAACTTTCTATATTTCTAAACTTGTCATACTGTTTACTCTAATTCGTGTTTCGACTATGAGAGAATTTTCCCACATGTTGGAGTCGCAATGATTTTGATGAGTTCCATGTACTTTTTAGTCGTCTTTATTATTATTCAGTGCGTGAGCAAATTTTGTGCTGGGAACTTTTTAGACAATAAAATTTCATGGCGTCAAGTCATGGAGTTAAACTTCCAAGTCATCAGTGGCATCAGAGTAGAGATGATGTGAAAGACTATAATCTGGTCCCTTTCTGATCAAAATATGAAATGATCAAAGGTAAACGCAGGCTTGAAAGGAGAGAAATATCAAACAAAGAAATCCAGTTTCGGAACAAAGGCCATCCAACTCGAAAAATAACCAGACGTCGCTTACCTTACCCGCTGTCTGAAACTTCAAGAGTTTAACATAAGAGATACCAGATCTCGGACCAGAGAGATGTCTCCCTATAACAATGATTCCTGCAATCATGTTTGTCGAAACCAAATCCCATACAGATCAAGTTTGCAGGTTATGGGGCAAAGGATGTGCCTCACGTTTACTTCATGAATGAAATGTCGGAAATGGCAAGAGAGGGCAGGTTGACAGTCAGTTATTAGTTGCGGAAGGAAATAGAGATGCAAAATTTCTACTAAAATGAACATCTGAGTTTGGAAGTAGACACAAAGAAGCAACCAAACTTAGAAGGTAATGCCATTGTATATTGTTATCAATCCTCTAGTCTTACCCATGTAACAAACAAAAGTGGAGGATTGTCTTGCACCATAGCACAAAAGAGTACAATACAAGGGTCCTGTAGATGCTCACTCCAAACAAAGAAAAACAACTTAAATTTGTACACAAAACAATCATTCCTACCTGGTCTGTAAAACAAACGTAAATTTCTACTAGTAAGCTACCTCTAGGTATACAA
This sequence comes from Fragaria nilgerrensis, assembly GCA_010134655.1. Lineage (NCBI taxonomy): Eukaryota > Viridiplantae > Streptophyta > Magnoliopsida > Rosales > Rosaceae > Fragaria > Fragaria nilgerrensis. The sequence goes on from WPAB01000170.1 coordinate 18,200, forward strand.
CATGTATAACAAAAGAGGATTGACTAACATGGAGATTAAAACACGGCTGTTAGGACTAGCAAGTTTGGGAAGCCTCAACAGAAGTACTGGCGGCTGCGTCATGGTCTAAGGGTTGATCTAGCTGTGTTTCTGTTGGCTGCACTTCTAAGGTTTGTTCTACCTGTGGATCTGTTGGTTCCACTACTGCTTTCTTCTTCTTCTCCTTGAGAATCACTTGTCTAGGCATTACCTCAAGTAAAAAGCTTCCTCCATTCCAAACAGATGTGCAGACCTTGAGGATCTGGAAACTTACATGTAATTCATACGACAAGAAGATAGGGACTGTGAGTGCCATGGTTGCCACAGTAAATATGGCTTGGAGCAGAATGTACATGAACAACCGATTTTGATCCCCAAGCAAACCACTTAAGCGCCACCACATATTGTTTGCTTTCTGTGCCTTCTTTGAAAGTTCTCTGTCAAGAATGATACCATCAGATAAGGGTCAGAGAAAGGAAATTAACCTAAATGCAGGGAAAGAGGACGATGAAAGATTGAACCTGTAAGAAGTCATCACTTCAGGATCCCTTAACAGCCTTTGTCTGCGTAAAACGTTGACAATGAGAAAATACAAAGCCTGCCAGAGGGAGTATGCAACCAGGGGCACCAAAAACAACCATGTCCACAAATAAGTTTTGCTTTCTACATAAGGCCAAGAAGCTCTAGCAGAAGATCCTTCAGGATGCATAGCTGCAAATGTCGTTGGATCCCACCATCGAATAGTGAAGAAAACTAACCCTGAAAAGAATATAGTATTTTCAGGGGCATGAACTTATCGAACATACAATTGACCCATGAGGGTTGATCATCATTAAACAAGGCAGTTATCACAAGTTTTAGTTTCTCTGTATATGAGTCCAAAATAGTATCCATGACAAATTCCTTATAACTACACAACCACCATAATGGAAGCACTCTCCAATCTCATACATGTGCAGAAACACGCATGCTACAAAACCTATGAGAGTGCTGTTTGCAAGTTTCCCAACAAAAAAAAAGATACTAGAAACTTATTTCAGTGGAATTTAAAGAAGGGACCAACTCACCTGGTAAAAGATGTATCAGGACACTAACCAGTTTGTCGAGTGAACTAAAAACCAAGCTACAACGCCAAACAATCAGTGCCCATGCTAATGGCCCCTGCAGAGGCATTTGAAACAGTCAGCAATTGGAACATGAATGCTTACTTCCTCAAAAGATAAGTAACTGAATTTGGTGCTTACCTCAGCAAATGAGAAGCAAACCATGAAAAACTTTTCATTCCTTGGATAGAGAAGAAGGTCAACCAAAAAGATGGTATTGGCGTAGTAGCAGAAGTCCTATGACATACAAACAATTCATCATTAACTCTAGTTAATTTTTGAAATAGTACAAACTACAAAGGTAGTAAGATAATATAAGAGCACTAGCAAACAATTCCAAGGACTGCAAAGTACTGTAGTTGAGACTGACAGAAAGGGTGAAGACACCAACTCCTTAAATCATAAAACATAAAAATATGGAAACTGGCCAACTGAGACACCTGGTTCCCATTTCCTTTCTTATCTAACTTGAGTAATATGTTAAACAATAATTAGAATAAAGAAGTTAAGACAGAAATCAATATAAGAAAGAAGTTCCGATATAAAATGAATCTTCTACTACTCGCATGGAGTCAAAATGTCTGCTTACTATCTCAAAGCGAAACCAGTTATCTCTCTATCCTTGTAGCACGCACAATCCAGTTGTACCATGTGTTGCAGATGGCAAAACCATCCTATCGGGTTTGGTTTTTGTATATTTGTATACAACTTATCTTCTCTCGAATCTATATGAACAATATGTTTTAACATTGTACTAAAACAATTTGCCTCCATACCATAAGTCCAAACTCAAACATCCATTGTCTAACAAACAATCCTATATCCGAAACTTTAACCAACTAATCAGTAAATCATACGAAACCACAAAGCTTACCAAGAGATAGTAATGCCATTTCTTGTACCGATAGTATATCCACCGCAGAGGAACAAAGATGACATAGAACAAACAATATACATATCGAGTATCTTGAGGTCCTGTTAAAAGAAAACAATAAAATTAATACACAAAACAAAATTCCAATTTCTGTTTTTGTAAAAAAGAGCAATTTCCATCAATCAGAACACTCACTGGCTCCTAACAGAAAGCAAAAGCCACCAAACCCAAGCACCCCAACAAGATGAGTCACCTGTTAAGCAAGAAAAAAAACTCATATCACAAAAGGATCAAACTTTAAGCATAAACCACCTTCACATTCTCAGAATGAAACAAATATAAGAACATGGTATTGAATCAACCACATCAAATTGTTTAAAGATCAAAACTTTAAACCCACCCACCTTATTGATGAACTTTTCATGCTCTTCAGCTTGTTTAGCGATCTTCACAGCCTGTTTTGATAGGATCTCCTTGGTCTGCACCGCTTGCTTCGACAAAATCTCCTTCGTTTGCGCCACTTTCTGCAAAAACCCACATCAAACAAACGCAAACCCACAAATCAAAATGACGAAATTTCGTCGCTAAAACAAAAAGCAACCATTTTTGGCCTATATACCTTGGATCGATCTTTTATCCGTTGCTTTACTCTGTAAAACGAATGCCCATTAGCTTCTTCGACGGGCTCCGCATACTCCTCCATGGATTCGTCGCCGTTGGACATCTTTGGCGTCGGAGACGATTGAAAAGGAGGGAAGAGAGAGAAAGAACGAAAGAGAGAGAAGGGGAGGGAAAGAAGGAAGTTGGTGTGTATATAACGTCACGGATTTTCTGTTTAAAGAAAATGGCTGGCTCTGTGTCTCGGGCTGCTTCCACACATAATAGAGGTTCGTACTTTTAACGTTTTTACGTTTTGTGTAAAACGAATTGTGATCATTAAACTTTCTTTTCTAAGTAAGTTCTCCAATATGAACAAGAAAAACGAACTATAATAATGTGGAATATACCCACACTTTGGTGCATATAATAACTTAGGCATCTATACACAAACTACTTATAATTAATCACATTTCATTTGATCGTCAACAAAATATATTATTTTCTTTCCGTTTTATATTATGTATTTACCATACGTACAAAGTTATTTAGATATTCATCACATTATTACTAGATCGGATCATTCTTAAACCATGTTAACCGTCATGAATAGCATTAAAAAGTGATGACTTAGCATTTATCGTAGTCACATATTCTCTTGTGTCTTTAGTACAAATTTAATAAATTGTGACTAAATACATAATAACTTAAATAAATGATTTATGAATTTGACTCATCTCGTAACTCTTCTTTTTGTGCATGTCATTCACTCAATTCATGATTTTACTGTCCTTTTAAGAGTGGTTTATGAGGATGTTTTGTATCTCTTTGCTCAGCTTTCAGAGTTGAGCAAAATCATCTTTCAGTGATTTGACAAAATCATCTTTCAGTGATTTGACAAAATCCGATCAGTAAATGATCAGTAAACAATTAGCTATTTTACTTTCAACCGTTAAGCACCGTTTCCTTAACTAAGTAGGTAACACCACTATCAAATAAAAAGTGCAGAAAAATGAAAATATCAAATCCCACTGAAAAGGCAAAAATAGAGTTTATTCTTCAGGAAAATAAGGTCGATTTTGGTGCGACGTGTTTGGTTTAGATTATTGGGGTGACGTATGAGGACACATACGTGGCAGAGCATGATGGTAACATACAGAAATACGAATATTGGGAAAGGAGGGGATCAAATGACGTGGATTGTATGGGTTACTGGGCCTAGGCCACACTGTTCTCCATTATAGAGAATGGTCCTCCTCTATTTTTTGACCAAACGACAAGTTTACATTTCCAATGCACTGAATCTCACACCGGAATCATTTTCTTTATTTGTTTTGGGCTCACCAATTTTTGATAAGAGTTAGGTGTTCTAATGTATTGGGCTTTGCAAGAACAAAACCAAAGTCAGCCCAATTTGTTCTAAAATACCTTCGAATCTCCGAATTAATTTTCGACACACAACGAAGTCAAACTTCAAAGTAAATTTTAACAGTGCATCAATATACGGGTACATCAAGTGGACTTTGTTCGACGGACAAATAGAGTAGTTTCACCAATATATGGAGCTAATTCGATCACCTCTAAATCGAACTACTCTACTTGATGATATGGTATATTGATGTACCGTTTCGCCTACTTCTCTTTGGCTATTAGTCATTTGGAGATTCAACGTGAGGATTTTGAAGTCGTCAATTCGGGGGTGTATTGTATCTGGAATTAGTGACTATTTTAAAGAAGTCTATGGAATTTGAAAGTCCGGGTGTATTCAATACAGATTTATAATAATCCATAAAAGTCTAGATGTATTCAATTAGGATTTTAAAAAGTCTTATAGAATCCACCAAAATCTAAGGGTATTAAATTAAGACTTTTAAAAATGAATAGAAGTTTTAGAGTATTCAAAATATCATTCATTTATATGGAATTAGAAAATCATGGAAAACTAGGGACTTTGTAGTGTAAATTACACACACCAAACTTCAATATTTTTCCATCCACTAGAGCAAAGATTTAGAAAAGTCTACGATAAACTTTTTCTTTACATGTGAATAGGTTGATCCTACGATACATCATCTTTTTTTTCTTTTTTTCTTTTTTATAATATTTTATGTTATCAACGTTCTATTCTACCTATTTTTTTCAATGTTTTTTTAATGTTAACATTTTGTTGTCTTTTAATTGTAATGATAACCTAAATATTATCTACTAACTCTTGATACTAGAACTACATGATCATATATTATATTATATTCGTATATATGAATTAAACTTGTGAACATCTAATATCTCATTTTAGAACATGTGTCTTTGGTTAACGTACAAGTATGTGTGTTAGTAACTTAAGTTTATGTATCTCAATCAAATATTACAACTGTATGCATCGAAATTAGATAGATGAGCACTAAACTTATAATCGGTGTCATTATGTGTTTGTCATTGCATTTTTTCTTTTTTCTTGTAACTCTGTAAGTATTGAGAAATCTACATAAGTCATTCATATGAAATCTGTAGATTTCAGAAATCAGTGAAAGTCTGTGATTAAAAATCGATGGTTTTAAAAAATCAGTGAAAATCTATGAACTTTTCAAAGAGTATATAGACTTTTTAAAAAGTCAGTTGATTAAAATAAGTCTGTATGAATCCAAATACAATACACCCCGAAATTCAAGACATCAAGATGATTGGGCAAAGTTGATCAAATTAATACAACAGAAGGTAGAGCAAATAAATAACGTAGTTTCATAGACTTGAAAATATGCTACAATTTGTCCGAGTTTGAATTCAAATTCAGGGGCATGCTGCCTGCATACATATGAAGACAGACAGAGACCAACAAATTAAGTTGGCGCGTCATTTTAAAATGTGAGGTAGCTGAGCTATGTGGGTCATCGTTGATCAGCTTCCTGTGTAGAATTAAGTTTTGAATTCCAATCAGCAGTAACAACCATGATGAGCTTGCAGCTGATCAGCTACGTATGTAAGAATATCCAACACAGCAGGTAAATTGGGATTTGGGAATGAATGAATTGTCTTTGGTGTCAAGGTTTTTGATTATGTTTCCAAACTGGGTTGGAAGAATAAGTTTTGTATGAATGTTTTGTCTTTAACACCAACGTTTATAGCTAATTTTGCTCTTAATGTATATAGATACTTGCAAATTATGGGATATACTTACATTTGGCTTCATTATCTTGAAGTACTTTGGCAGACAGACCACAGACCCAGGGGCGGATCCAAGCCTAGAGCTATCTAGGCTGCAGTCCATAGAGAAATTTGGGCCAAAAACCTTTAAGTATGGGTGTATATATATATTTCAGCCTATTACACTTGAAAAAAAAATAGAAGGAGGTTTACATCTGTTTGCAGCCTTCAGTCCTTCACTTCGCACACAAAGAAAAGGAGTTCTGCATATTCGTCTTCACTTCTTCAGCTATCCACATGACCACATCGGCGACATCGCTAAAGAGGTTTAATTCGTTTGCACTTTGCAGCCTTTAGTCCTAAAGGGTTCGAAGTTGTCTTCAGCGATCCAAGGGACCACGGCGCGCTCTCCTCTCAGGCTCTTAGCTTGTCTCCTCTTCTTGTTATTCAATCAATTTCAGAACCAGGTACTAAATCCTTAACACCCAGTCACCCATTCATTGTTTCTTTTTAGCTTTCAATCTTGAATTGAGATTCTCTTGTTTCTCTGTTATGCTTCAATTGGGGTTTTTCAATTTTTATGCTAAGACAACTTCAACTGAACTTCAATTAACAAAGACAAGTTCCCCTTGTTGTATACAGAATGAATGATGCGAATTCATAGTGGATTGAGTTCTGTTGTTCTGCAGATTGTCGTGTGCCAAAAGGTGATGACGGATGGTCGGAAAAGCAAAAGGTACAAAAATATGTTCTCATGGTTTACTCTTGGTAGTATTCTATCAAGTGATAGTGTCAATGATAGTCAGATAGGGAGTGGGAGTGGGCCGAGTGGCAGTAGAGATGTGACTGAAAAATCTGTTAATGATGTTACTTTGAACTCTTCTCTAGTGGGAGAAGAGAGGTTTGATATTAATTCTCTTCAACGTGATCCGGGAATACGGTTTCCGATATGTAAGTATCCTTTGAATGAGCGTGGTAATATTCGAAGAGCTTATGTGGTGTTAGGACCATATCAACCACTATCAAGTTTTTACCCACCTTCATTTGATGGAGGTCAAGGTCAAAAATTTAATCCTAAGTGGTTCCAGGAATGACCTTGGCTTGAGTATTCTAAGAAGCTAGATAAAGCTTTTTGCTTCCCTTGTTACTTATTTGACAGTTATCCCTCTCATCATCCAACATTTTCTGAGCATGAGTTTCAAGGATGGAAGAATGTTAAGTCTAAACAATCTGGTTTTACCTATCACATGGGAGGCATAAATTCTCAACATTCTATTGCCATGCATAAGTTGGAGTCGCTGAGAAACCCATCCAACCATATTGAAAGAGTGATTAGCACACAATCATCACAAGAAGTAGCAGATAACCGACTCCGGCTTGTTACTACTATAGAGGCAACCAAGTTGTTAGCGCTACAAGGGTGTGCATTTAGAGGCCATGATGAATCGGCCGATTCATCCAATGGTGGAAATTTCACTGCAGTGGTGAACTCATTTAGAAGAATGAATATAGAGGTTGATAGAGTCTTTCAAAGTGGTCCTAAGAATGCCAAGTACATTGCTCATTCTATCCAAAAACAAATTCTAAATATACTTGGTAACAAAGTTAGAACCAAGATTCGGGAGGAAGTGGGACAAGCCAAATTTTGTATCCTTGTTGATGAAGTGATTGATGTGTCTCATAAAGAACAAATGGCTATCATTCTTTGTTTTGTTGATTGTCATGGGTTTATTAAGGAGCGGTTCTTCAAAGTGCTTAGTGTGGCAGACACTTGTTCTCAAACTCTCAAAGATGAGATATCCAAAGTGCTTGCTCAATATGATCTTCAAGCAGAAGATATACGTGGACAATGATATGAAGGTGCTAGCAACATGCGGGGTGAATTTAATGGTTTACAAGCTTTGTTTTCTAGAGAGTGTCATTATGTATATTATGTTCATTGTTTTGTTCATCGCTTATAATTGACACTAAATGCTGCAGCTAAAGGTGTGCATGTTATTTGGGATTTCTTCTCTATTCTACAATTGATTGTTAACTTTGTTGATTCTTCTGTGAAAAGACATTCAGCTTTGAAAGTTGCTAGTAAAGAAGAAATTGTTGAATTAGTGGCTGTTGGAGAACTTGAGACAGGTAAGGGGGCAATCAGACTTGTACTTTGCAACGAGCAGGGACTACTCATTGGGATTCAAATCTTTGCTCTATTTCAAGTTTGATCAAGTTGTATGGAGCTAATCGAACAACTCTTGCAAATTTGGAAGAAAATAGACAACAAAAAATACAAGCAGAAGCAAGTAGTACGGGTAAGGCAATGAAACGTTTTAATTTTGTGTTTTGCTTGCATTTGATGCATGATGTCATGAGGATTACTGGTTTTCTTTGCCAATCATTGCAAAAAAAGGCCATAGACATCTTGAATGCTCTCAGTTTTCTTAAACTCACAAAATCAAAACTTCAAAAGATGAGAGAAAATGGTTGGGAAGATTTGATTATGAGGGTTGAATCATTTTGTGAAGAGTATGCTATTATTATGCCACATATGTCTGCTCCTTACAAGAAAGGCACAATGGCTTGTGAACAAAATATCACAAATGAACATTATTATTATCGAGTCAATATACTTAATGCTGTGATAGACTTTCAGTTTGCAGAGTTGGATACTAGATTTACAGATAATTCCTTGGAGCTCCTTGTTCTTAGTGCTACATTTGATCCACATGATAATTTTCGATCATTCAAGACTGAAGATGTTTGCAAACTTGCTTCCAAGTTTTATCCTGCAGATTTTACATCTTATGATGTGCTTAATCTAAATATGGAGTGTGGGTATTTTGTAGCAGATATTTCAAACGATCCAAGATTTGCCAACACAACTTTTTTGTCTGATTTGTGTCGGCGATTAGTTGAATCAAGAAAGTCAGCATTCTTTCCTATGATTTATAGATTGATTTGTCTTGTGCTGACTTTGCCAGTTTCCACAGCAACAACAGAGAGAGCTGTCTCTTCTATGAGCATTATAAAAAGCAAACTTCGAAACAAGATGGAAGATAAGTTTCTTGATGATTCGATGGTTCTCTACATTGAAAGAGAATATGCTGAGAGTATTGATAATGATTCTGTGATTTCTGAGTTTGAAGTGAGCGGGCTTCGCAGGGTACAATTTAGATAGTTTATTGTTGCTTAAAACAGGTTTATGCTTGTTGTTGTTGATTCAAGGAGTTTAGTTTTATGTCCCCTCTGGTGTATGTTATGGTTGAAAATTATAAAGGCGTGAAGATGAGCCTCCTACTAGGTTCCAAACCTTAAAAAAAAATATTGTGCCCATAAAAAATTAACCTAGGTAACTTTTCATTCCTGGATCCGTCACTGCACATACCTCATATTAATGTTGATGGTTATGAAAGCAAAGTATATCAGAAACCAACAAAGACATCAAAGTGTTTTCCTACTACATTGATGTAACTCCCTATCCTATTCAAAGGAACACAATAATTAATAGTTGCTAATTGCATGGATGCCCATTGTGAGTTTACTCATTGCTGGTTGATGAATTTTTAATCACAATAAACCCAATTTAAGCACTCTGGGAATGTTTTTATGTATGTTAATAACTAATAACGAAGTTAACATAACTCAAAGATTATATACATGTTATGTTCGTAGCGTTACTTTCTAGTTTCGATGTTGATGATGAATTCAGTTTCGTAGTTGATCAATTCAAACAAATAACAAACATACGATGATACGATAAATACCATACAAATCTTTTACGATAACCGTCTTTATATAATTCCCAAACAGATTAACTTACCCCACTTACAATATCACACACTATTCATCAAATCAAACCACACAGATAAAGGACTAGATCATAAAACATGCATAGGGTAGTAATAGGGGTAGAGAACCCAAATATGGAAAACTCATAAACACCTTTCTTTTTTTTTTTCTTTTTTTTTCCCCTTCAATTTTGTATTTGTTGTAATTTTTTGTTTGAAAGAGGCAGCGGCAATTCTAAGAGAGAAAAGAAATGGCTTGGAGAGTGAGATAGAGACAGGAACAGCGAAACGCTCAGAAAACTCCGAAACTCTCTCCCTGTCAGATTTCCCGGATTTTCCAATTCCCTCTCTCAATTCAAAATCCTCCGACTTTTTCTCCAAAATCCCAGCTTTCAATCTCCATGACTTTGATTCGACTAGTTTAGGGTTTTTGATTCTGATTCAGTCTCCGTCGCCGGCCGCCCATCTCCAATCGGTAATTACAATTCCACCCTTCCTTTCTTTCATTTCCTGAATTAGTTTCAGAGCAATTTATATACTTGTATTTGCTTAGTTGTGATTTTGAGATATATGAGGATTTGAAATGTGATATTGAATTGCAAAGACTTGAGCTTGTTAGATAGATGAAGTAGGTAGAATTGGGTTTTGCATAGTCTGATTGTTTTGAGTTTTGGGTTGTGTGTGAATGAAGGTAGAAGATGTCGAAATTTGAAGGGGGGAGGAAAATGGGTGGGGATTCGAAATTGTTGAATGAGATTGAGAGTATTAGTAAGGCTCTGTATGTTGACAAAAGGCCCTCCAGGAGTAGTAGTTCAGTTTCTTCGGGGAGTTATGTGCCGAAATTGCAAGGGAAGATGCTTTTACCTGATCCAAAGTCGAAGCCGAAGCCTGGTGGGGATGACTTATTGCTCAAAGAGAAGAAGTCATTTTGGAATTGGAAGCCCTTGAAGGCATGGACTCATATCCGGAACCGTAGGTTTAACTGCTGCTTTTCCCTTGAAGTTCATTCCGTTGAAGGGTTGCCGTTGGATTTGCAGAATATCAGTCTGTGTGTGCATTGGAAGAGGAGGGATGCGATTTTCGTTACTAATCCAATGAAGGTTGTTCAAGGCGTGGTGAAATTTGAGGAGAAATTGACTCACACATGCTCAGTGTACGGTAGTAGGAGTGGACCACATCATTCGGCAAAGTATGAAGCAAAGCATTTCTTGCTGTATGCTTCTGTGTTTGGTGCTCCAGAACTTGATTTGGGGAAGCATAGGGTTGATCTCACGAGGTTGCTTCCTCTGACATTGGAGGAATTAGAGGAGGAGAAGAGCTCAGGGAACTGGACAACGAGTTTTAAACTATCAGGAAAGGCTAAAGGTGCAATCCTGAATGTTAGTTTTGGGTATACGGTGCTTGGGGATAATTCTAGTGCATCAAGAAATAGTCAGAATGCTACTGACGGAGTGCTTTCGAGGCAGACTAACTCGAGTTTGGCAAAAGTAGGGACCAAATATGGTCAGGTTGATGCCAGGAGAAGTATGCAGCGTGGTGAAAGTCTTCCTAGTCAGCGTTCAAGGGCCTCATCTCGTTCTGTAGAGAATTTAAAGGATCTTCATGAGGTTTTACCGATATCAAAGTCAGAACTATCCAGTTCAGTTGATGAACTCTATCAGAAATTTGATGAAGAAGAGAAGTCGGGTACTCCAGCTGTTTACAAGCCGGAACTTGAAGTGCTCGTTGAAACTGTTGAGCCTATTTCTAGTAAACTAACAGTAGAGAATGAGTGTGAAGAGGATGACTTTTCTGTAGTTGAGCAGGGGATAGAACTGCCATCAAAGGAAGAGATGGAGTCAGAAGTTGTTACGGAGGCTGCTGATGCTTCTGCAGCAGAAGGTCATGTTGCTGAAATCCCCACTGGTCTACAGGTAGCTGCTGAAGAAGGAACTGAGCTCCATTCCCAGGTTGAGGGTCAAAATGGTTGTACGGAAGGGCTTGTGCTATGTAATTCCAGTTCCAAAGAAGATGGCTTATGCACCAGAGAATCACTTATGCAAGAGCTAGAGTCGGCTTTAAGTATTGTGTCAGATTTGGAGGCAGAAGGACTAGAATCTCCTGATGAAGACCTAAAATGTTATGTAGATGATACACTATATAAAAGAAATGTGATGGGGAGTGCATCTAGCTTGGATGATGTTACAGAATCTGTTGCCAATGAGTTCTTGAGCATGCTCGGGATAGAGCAAAGTCCATCTTGTATTAGCTTTGAGAGTGAACCCGAGTCTCCAAGAGAGCGTCTGCTAAGACAGTTTGAGAAGGAGACGCTTGCCGCGGGTTGTTCTTTGTTTGATGATTTTGACATAGTAACTGATGAACAACCAGAATGCAGCTACAGTGATGCAACCGGGTCTGATTGGGGCCACCTATCTGAGAGTTTTGATCTATCTTCCATGATTCAAGCTGCAGAGGAGGAGCATCTGATGGCAGCACAACCAGCAAAAAGTAAAGCAAAGGCCAAAATGTTGGAAGACTTGGAGACAGAAGCATTAATGCGTGAGTGGGGTTTGAATGAGATGGCTTTTCAGCATTCTCCACCAAAAAGCTCTTCTGGTTTTGGAAGTCCTTTGGACACACCTCTTGAAGATCCACTTGAATTGCCTTCCCTTGGAGAAGGGATAGGCCCTTTTCTTCAGACAAAGAATGGAGGATTTGTACGGTCCATGAATCCCACACTTTTCAAAAATGCTAAAAGCGGTGGGGACTTGATCATGCAGGTTTCCAGCCCAGTTGTGGTACCAGCAGAAATGGGCTCTGGGGTAATAGATATATTGCAGCATTTGGCATCAGTAGGAATCGAGAAGCTTTCTATGCAGGCAAATAAGTTAATGCCCTTGGAAGATATAACTGGAAAGACAATGGAGCAAGTAGCTTGGGAAGCTATGCCTGCTTTGGAAGGACCTCAGAGGTTTGTAGATCCACTATTACACTGGTTTTTGAAGTTAAAAAAATCCAACTCTTCCCTTACATTTTTCGAAATGTAACTTAGTAACAGTTCATTCTTATTACTGCAGGGATTGTAGCTCGCAGCATGGATCAGTTGTTGGGCAAGATGTACCAGATGCACGAACGAGAGTTAAAGGAAGTTCATCCGGGCCCAAGTGTAAGATGTCTAAGAAAAACACAGTTGGCAATGAGATGGCTTCAGAATATGTTTCTTTGGAAGATCTTGCACCTTTAGCCATGGATAAAATTGAAGCACTTTCAATTGAGGGGTTAAGAATACAGTCTGGGATGTCAGATGTGGATGAACCTTCAAGCATTAGCACACATACTGTTATGCAAAACCCAGCTCCCCAGGGCAAGGGTGTTAATGTTGGCGAACTCCTGGGTTTGGAGGGAGCTGCTGGCTTGCAGTTAATGGACATAAAAGATGGTGGCAATGATGTTGATGGACTAATGGGCCTTTCATTAACTCTTGATGAATGGATGAAACTTGATTCTGGTGAAATTGATGATGAAGATCATATTAGTGAGAGAACTACCCAAATCCTTGCGGCGCATCATGCAAACTCTTTGGACATGATTCGTGGAGGATCGAAGGGAGAGAGAAGGCGTGGCAAAGGAGCCAGAAAGTGTGGTTTGTTGGGGAATAATTTCACAGTAGCATTAATGGTGCAACTTCGTGATCCTCTAAGAAACTATGAGCCGGTTGGAGCTCCAATGCTTGCTCTTATTCAAGTTGAGAGAGTGTTTCTGCCACCAAAGCCCAAGATTTACAGCACAGTTTCTGAACTAAGGAAAAGTAATGAAGAGGAAGATGAGTCTGGGTCAGTGGTGAAAGAGGACATTAAGGAGGAGAAAAAAGATGAGAAACTTCCTGAAGAGGAAAGTATTCCTCAGTTTAAAATCACTGAAGTCCATGTCGCTGGTCTGAAAACTGAGCCCGGAAAAAAGAAGCTATGGGGTAATACAAACCAGCAACAATCAGGTTCGCGCTGGTTGCTTGCAAATGGAATGGGGAAAAAAAATAAGCATCCTTTTTTGAAGTCAAAGGCCAAGGCTGGCTCCGAAATCTTCTACCTCAGCAACAACAAAGGTGCAGCCCGGTGATACATTGTGGAGCATCTCAGCTCGTGTCCATGGTGATGGATCAAATGGAAGGAATTGGCAACACTAAATCCGCACATAAGGAATCCCAATGTTATTTTACCAAATGAAACTATCAGATTGTGCTGGATGCTTGGTGGCTTTGAGTTCTGCCCTTTTGTGGGATTTTGATGCATTCAGCTGGGGTGTAACTGGAGTCCATGTAAAGAGGTAGTTCACAGAGTCCAGACTCCTGACAAGGTTGATTGTTGTGCTTGTGAAGTTATTCTTCTATTTGCTTGAAACATGGTCCCCGGACCAGCAACAAAATATATAAATCCATCTCATTTTCAAGTCCATCTTCATTTCTATTTTAAATCCTCAGGTTTTGCAAGTACTCATGCAATAGTTGTTATGTTCAAAGCTTGTAATTGCTGTAATTGGCGTGCAGCAGTTGGAATGTTTTGCAATGAAATGAATATATTTTTTGCTACTTTGATTCTTCTATCAATAATTCTCTCTTTTCACTTATTTCCACATTGGATGCACATACTAAGAAACAACTGTCATTACATTTTCATCAGTAGAACATAACAAGGGCATTCTTATCAAGTCCATTGAAAGAATCAGAACCAAGTACATTTCCTTTGTTATTTACAAAGATGGCACTCATGGAAGATAACAATCACATAAAACATACAATGTACTTTATACAGAGAAAATGACTTGACTAGTACAACATCTTCAGTCAGATTTGCTTTGCTGCTAAAAACAAGATCTTCAAACGTTTAATCTCATACTTGACAAGATCCTGCTGCAAGGTTTCTAAAACAGTACCTCAACACGCATACATGAGCAGATGCGACTCCAGGAGATATAAAACATCAATGAATTCAGTGTCAAAAACAACTATGACCAAAAACCTGAGACACCAAAGACTACAATTGCTCACTGTAATCTTCAGCTTACACCTCTTCTTCTTCATCAATTGTAGCTAATTGGTCTCCCTCTTTTGGCTTGATATAACCATACTTTCTGAGAACCCATAAATTCAAACGAATGACATTGCCAAAGAAAACAACCAACACTAAACACAACCATGTCAAAACAGATATCGATGAGACCTGACGCAAGACGTGTTCCACATTCTTAGGGGACATGTGACGGAGCGAGAGAAAGTAAGTTGCTACTTGTGTAGTGATGGCAATCCACATTATGATCATCTGTATCCACATCCACCTCCGCTTTTTTATAGGCAGTCCACTAACAAGAAGAAGAATTATGCTCAAGGATGAGAGGAAAGCGATTGTGTTAAAGATCATGAATACACCATACTCTCTGCTGTTGCTTGTGGCCATGATAGATGTTCCTATGGTGTGACCAGGGTTATCATTTCCGTCTGGTTGGGCGTCATCTTGCCAAACACCTCCAGGTGGTGTTATTGCAGCTTGGAAGGCCACAGTTGCAAGCAGTGACGCCACCACCATCAATGAATCTCTCTTCCTGCCAAGCCACTCCGTAGGCTCCGGTTTCACCTCCGGTTTGTTAGAATCACTCTCTTTTGAGGATACTTTTGAGCCTAGGCGCCTTGTTACCTGGCGTTCACCACTCATGGATACCACAGAAGTTGCACGTCTTGTCATTGTCCTCTCACCATTCGAAGATGAAACTGAGGAGGCTACACGCCTGGCCACCTGAGGTTCTTTTTTTGGAACCCATTCATGCTCAATCGAACGCATGTCCTTTGCCCTCTGAGCTCCAGCCTTTCGAAGACAATCCTCAATCTCCATATCCTTCAAATCTCTAGGACTCTGCAGTAGAATGTCTAATGCGGTAGAGCCATTCACATTCAAAGCATTCACATCCACTCCAGTACTGGTCAGCAAAAACTTGATCATCTGCACAAATCCAAAACACCAATGCCTAAACAAAACTGCAACCAAACCATACAAATCATTGAAATCGATCCTTCTAAACATATAATGACTAAAACTTCACTTCAGTTCAAGATGTAAACACTCGGCTAACAAATTCGATTACACAAACAACTCCTCATCACCTATCCTAATCTCATATTCCCCAAATCCAAATTTCATAGAGCACTAATCTTTAGCTATACGATTTTCAAATCTTCAACTATACAAAACTCAAGAACCCAAGAAAAAACATACCTCAAGTTGCTTCTTGGCCACAGCAATATGCAAAATGGTGTTACCATTCCCATCCTTCCAATTCAAAACCTCATCATCTTTCCCAACACTCCCCACCAAAACCCTCAACCCCTCCAACCTATTACTCCCCACACACAAATGCATCACACTCTCCCCTCTATCAGTCAACGCCCGAGTCGACTCAGTCCTCGCTTTTACCAACTCCCCCACCACCTCAGCTCTCCCCTTAACCGCCGCCACGTGGAGCGCCGTCCTCCCATCCTGGTTCCGCACCAAACACGCCGCGTTGTCCGCCCACAACAGCTCCCTCACGACCTCCACGTGTCCTTTCGCCGCCGCCAGGTGCAGCGGCGTCGAGCCGCGCGAGTCCAACTCGGTGGCGAACTCGGGCTTGCGACTCAGTAGCTCCTTGACCAAGTCCAAATGACCCAACATTGAAGCTATGTGTAGTGGGGTTTCAGAGAAGCATGAAACTAAGGCTCTGTCTAGTACAAGTGGGTCTTGTTGGATCAGATCATTGAGCTTCTTCACGCTTCCTTCCATGGCTGCATCAGAGAGCTTCTTCTCCATTTTGGGTCTTCTGGGTTTTGGTAAAGTCGTCTGCTTTTTGATGGGTTCAGAGCTTTGGAGACATCATCTGATTGAGAATAAAGATGAGTGGTGGATCTGGTACTCTGAAAGCTACTAAAGAAATGGTTTTTAAGGCCAAAGAATTTGACCCAACTTAGTTAAGAGAAGAAGGGAAATGCTTTGCTTTGTTGAGACTTCAGGGTGGGACAGTGGTGGGAACCTTTGGAAGCTTCCATTGAGGCTTGGCCTTGTGTGGGGAATCATTCCTTCGCTCCTGTATATTTGACCCCAATTGATATTTATAATTGTGATCCAATTTCATGGGACTTGGGAGGAAAGCAAAGGTTGACCTTGTTCCTAGAATGCTTTTTAACTTTTCCAAGATTCATTTGGATAGACATAAGCCATTAAGCCTCTCTTCCCATTCTAACAGAAAGTTTGGATGACACTCTAGTAAGGTATGATCACAGTAACGTCAGTTACATGATGAAGTTGAGCAAGCACCAGAATGCAAGCTGCAGCTAGAGACAGAGCTCAAAGTCTCAAACCCTTTCTCATCACCAAGTCTCTGATTTTGCAGCTTCTCCATGTGCTTTTCCCTCTTCTACATTGATCGCGTTCAATATCAAATTAAGTTGATGTTCTCAATTCTATCAGGGAAGAAGTGAAAAATCCACATATTGTTATGTTGTTTTCACTGATGTATGCATGTTGTATCAAGCAGAATACGCTTCCCTCCGTTCTTGGTTAAGTGCCCCTTTTTATTAATCAAACCCTGAACTGAATCAGAAGTCATATATGCATCTTGGATGATATTGAGCTTGTAAGGTTCTGGTTTAATTATAAACTTAGGTCACTGTAATACAATCAATAGCATAAGTTGGTACTTTGAAGTCTCGTCTTGAAAAGATGGTGTTTCCAAAGTCAAGAGCAGCTCTGAAACATGAGTTTAGGTTTCGGATGAGGATTTCAACAACAGGTTCAAGCCAATTGAAAACGGATGCTGTGTTTTTGGTTGAATGTGTCGTGTGACAGTCTGCGAGGGATGCTATATGGTTAGGTTCACTCCCAGAATGCATTGGCTTGATGAGGACTGAGGAGGAGGTTTGCATTGTTTTCCAGTGGTTAGATAGGAAAAGTATGATCACACTGGTACCCGTTACATGATCAAGTTGATTTTGCTTGAACTGTATATAGCAGCAAGCACCATAATGCAAGCTGCAGAGGCAGAGCACAATACCTCCTCTAGTCCTCATCAACAAGTCTCTGATCCTGCTTGTCCAAATGCTTTCCCTCCTCCATCGATCCTGTTTAATATCAGTTGATATTCTCATTTCTCAATTCTATCAGGTAACATTTGAAAGCACCACACATTGTTATGCCAGAAACAATTCCCGGTAGTAAGAAAAACGTGTAGAAAGGGTGGAGGAAAATCACTTCATGATACTTTGGTATCAACATTGGGATGCAGTGCGCTTATTCTAGTTATAGTTCGAGCAGAAGATACACCATCTTCCTCTCATTCACTAGAGCTCTTTCAATGTCTTACACTACAGTTGACACTAAATCAAGGCCTCTCTATCAGCGTTTGTTGGTAAAGGTCTTCATGGGCGATAACTGGTGCATTGCAGTTGTTCATCCTCACTCGGGCCGAGCCTCGTGAAAAAAGGCCTCTGACCGTCTGCTAGGACGATTTGGATTTGTTACTTCTGATTTGTCTCCTTGAAGTAGATTTAAAGTTTTCATTTTTCGCCTGTAGTCAGTTTTAGCATCTATAAAGATTAGCCCTTCGGCTCAGAAGAGAAGAGAATAGCAAACATTTACATGAAAAAACCTTGCAAAAGTTGCAAGAACACACATTTGTAGTCATATGATCAGATCATAAAGATTGAAGTTTGAAATTAGATAGAAGATAATTTAGTGCACAGGGCATTTGTCGGAACAACATGTTGAAACAACACTAAGCCGGTTTACAATCATATTAAACAACCCAAGTTCAGATCCTTCAAATCACCACAACACTAATATCACCAAGAAAAAAGTACCAAGTTCCACCAATGTTTAGATGCACATAACTCTAAATAGTTAGCCCGATCTATCCAACATCACTTGCTTATGACTAACCCACCTTGCAAAATCAAGGCCGCATTCTCTTGTTGCTGCATGCAGGGCACTTGTAATGCTTGATGTGCTCAGCTCTGGCAGGAGTAATCTTCACACATTTGCCATGGAACCACTTCTCACATATGTCACAACAAATCCAGAATTCATCCGCAGCATAGCTGTCCCCACAGGCACCACACATAGTTTCCCCATGCTCCTCTTCTTCTTCCTCATCCAGTCCCTCGTCCTCATCCTTTGGCAGCATTTTTGAATATTTGCCTGGTTCAGACCCTCGCTGTTCCCCAAAAAAGGATAGGAATTAGTAATATGTAAATATGGAAACGTCTGAGTTAAGTTATGATCATTAATAAGCCGCATAACACAAACCAAGCACAGACAGAAAATAGGGTTTAACCTAGACACAATTAAATGCTCAAGGTAATTCGTGGCAGCTGAAGTTATAAACCCGGCTTCTATAGAAGATGAAGAAAGAGTGAATTTAAATGCTAGGCAAAAAAAATAATTCAAGTTTCTTGCACACCCACAAACAAGTTCAAGTTCATTTATATTGTATTAAATTCCGTATTTCTTGCACGCTTTTATACTAGTAATGCTTGTGCAAACTCAATACAAGTATATGACACTTGTGGGGATTGGTCTGGTGAGAACTAAAATATGGAGTTCTCTTAGCACATACTTTTTACTCTAGTGGGCACAAGTAAAATCCTATAATATAGTAAATAGTGAAAAAACTATGATTTATATACAATCTGGCAACTCATCCTGTTAACAACCACACACATAGAGACTAAGATGTCAATAGAACAATCAATTACCAATTAAAATGTAGGTCCAGGTTTCCTGAATGATAAAACTAATCAATAAGACTAAATTCCAGAACTAAGTTTTTACCCCTCTAGAGCTTGACTTTGGCTTATGGATGCTGTTATTTGAAACTACTGACTTCTCCATTGGCTGTTTCTTCACAGAGCCTGTCACAATCTCAAAAACTGATGGCAGATCATTTATCATAGTGAAGAGACGTTTCCTGCATCAGAAAGCTCAATTCAGACAGATGATTTATTGAATCACAACCTATAAATCATTTGAAGCCCTATCACACAAGACTTTCTTTAGCGAAAACCAGTTTTTTGCTTATTCCATGTTAGTTGTCGAGGAAAATATGTGTTTTGTTAATTGCAACAATCGAGTTTCTAACGGCTATTTAAACCTATGATATACAAGATTAGCATTTGATTGACAATGAATTGCAGAAGCTAAATTTTATCGATATTTTATCTTCATTGTGCTTGGGTAATTCCAGCACTTCTAACAACTTAGTTATATATGGATGTGGCTTAGGGACTTAACAACATTAATTAATAAAGAGATAATAAATGACACAAGATCAACAAATAAAAGCAAAAGCAGCTCACCAACAACATTCTTTTCATGCTAACAATAAAAAAAAGCATCAGATAGCAGCATGAAGGAATAGAGAGATACCTGTCAGCCCTGTCAAAACCGAATCTGGCACCAAAGTAGAAAGCCACTGCAAGTAACCATGCATCACTGTGAACTGCAACCAGAGACAACCAGTCCTTTTCTTTCATCCCATCTCTGGCGAAGTTGATACCTAGAGCAGGTTCAGGAAGCTCTGGAGGAACTTCTTCCGCAGGTAGATTAACTTCCCAGTCCTCATTAGGCAGTCCATACAAACATAGATTCTCCTTCTCTGAACATGCACCGATTAGTTAAAACACAGAATATCCCTTCCAACCATCAAAGTAACTCACGCAATCTAAGAAATTCCAGATTTTAAACCTATTTCACAGTATAGCAATAGCAAAAATAAAACAGAACAATGCAAGAGCATAACATGCGACTGTTGATGGAAAAGCCACACAGGCAATACAGACACTAACCCAAAAAACAGTTATGTTTTGTAGAGTACCAACTGAAAACTTAGATAAAACTTCACGTATAGCAAGTTAAGTAACACATGCTCGAGACATTTTTATGATCCAAGTTATTGCAGCGTAAACCTTAATGACATTGTACCCAAACACACAAGGAGCTCCCAATTCATGACTACTACAAGAAAGTAAACAAAAACTCGGTTCGACAGTTACGACAATTCAATAAAGAGGGAGCAGTAAATGCATCCGAGTCACCTCGATATCCAAGGACAACAGTACCATGACTCCTTCCAAGTCACCTCGATATCCAAGAACTAATTGCATGTATTATTTGTGTAAAACAATTGATTACGCACAACACAAGAAATACGAACACATCAGGATAAATCAGCCAAGATATTAAAACAAAGAGCAGAGGGAACAAGCAATGTAAGTTAGCAGCACCAAAGCTGGAAAATAATAATTATAATAACTGTCAGTAAGCAATATTCTAGTATTAGTACAAAGAATTTGGCCCCATCAAGAAAAAAAAAAAAAAACTAAAAGTCATGGAGAAAAAGGACGAGAGATTTTTTTTTTTTTTTTTTAGTTTATCAAGAAAAATTAACAAAAAAACCTTCACACACAGCTCCAAACACTGTAATTTTTTGTAACAAAAAAAATATACTGTAATTTTTTATTTAATTTTCCAGATTTTCAGATAACGCCTTTGTGCAAGTTTAAAGCTGGAGCATGACCATTTCACTTAGCAATTTCAAAGCAAAATAAAAGATAAAGAGATAACAAATAGTAGAAACTTCACCAGGATCGCATTGTTCGTAAAAATCACCAACATCTGCACAGAGGAAGACGACAAAAACACACAGAAAATATAAGAAATCCAGCAGCAAAACAAAGTCAAATTTCCAACACAAAAAAAGAAGAGTGAAACTAGAGAGAGACCGGTGGTGAGAGCTTTGATTATGCCGGCTCGCCGGCACTTGAAGTCCCTGAAAACCTCCTCGACGGTGCGCGGGCTGAGCTGCGCCGTGGCTGCACCTTGTCCTTCCATGACTCTCACACTCTCTCAGAGCTCGGAGCAGGGGTAGAATGGTAAATTCAGAGCTAATTTAACCGTATTTACGGAGATGAGACGACGGCTAAGGCCAAAAAACGCAGAGAGAGAAATTTCAGTAGCAGCAGGAGAGTCTGAGGAGAGAGAAAGAAAAGGATTGAGGACTGAGGAGGGTGGTGGTTTTTAAAGGGAGGGAAAATAAAAGAAAATGGAAAAGGAAAAAAGAAGAAAGGAATTTTTGACCTTTGTGGGGAGTATGCGGTCCTTTTTTGTGACGTGGCGGTAGAGGATTGGGGGGAGAGGTGGGACGAAGTGGGGATCGAGAAAGAGGGGAATTTTTCTCTATGAGGGTTTTTAAGCGGACCCGAAACGATTTTCCAATAGAGTTTTTTTTTTTTTTGGGTGAGAAAAAGTGAATGCTGAGGAAAATGGGACTGCCGTTTTGAAATCGTGGTCCCCACCAGAGAGAGTGTCTCCCTGAATAGAGAATTGTGATGGGACCCGTCTTACCTCTAGGATTAGATCTCCGCACACACACGTGTCGTGATTTGGACCGCTCGTCTTGGAGGCGGAGCTGGCTTCGGCCCGCGGTGGAGCACCACCGTGGACTCAGCGGCGGAGCGGACAAGGTCTCTATTGGCATGTTGAGATGGACATGGAAATGGGAGCGGCGTTGGGTTCATCGCATTATATAGAGCGGAGATTATCTGGAGCTCATAATTTGGAAATTGACTGATGTGCCATCACTAACCATACATGATTGTGGGATGTTCGGAAGGCTAAATTAGGTACTCTGTTCCTATTCTGGACAAGGGAGCTAGATTAGGGAGGAAATGTTGGTCACATTATTTGTTTTCGATTTATCTAGGAGCATCTTACAGACTAGGGCATGAGGCATGTTTGATTGTTTGTAGTCTCAATATTATTGGTCAAAATCAAGGAAGAAAATTTCGGTGATTACGGAAATTTCGACCATTTAAAATATGGAAATTTCGACGGAAATTTCGGGGAAATATTGATTGTAGTAAAAAAAGTGAGAAAATTGACGGAAATTTGAAGAAAAACAAGGAAATTTTAAACCAAACTTTAAGAGATGTTTGTTTTCTATATTATGTACTATATTTGAAATGAAAACCTTGAATAAACATTGATCTATATGAAGTTGTAGTAAGTTAAGGTGAAAATGTTAGAGTTGAAATATTAATAATTTTAAAAGTCTTTTTTTTTTTTTGAAAACACAAATGAAAGTTAGGTCATCACGTCTTATATACATATGATACATTTCACATGAAATTATATAAGTGCTTTAAAACCACGTAGAAGACCTATGAGGAACAAAATTTTCATTAGTATTGGTTGGAAATATTGGAAATATCAAGAAATATCGAGAAATATCAGGAAATATCAAGAAATATCGGGAAATATCGGAAAATATTGAGAAATATCGGAAAATATCGGAAAATATCGAGAGTTTCGGACGAGAAATGCTTGGGAGGGGAAAAATATATCGCTAGGTGAAAAAATCGAAAATTTCGACAAAATATCGCCGAAACTTTCGATTTTTTCTTCCTTGGTCAAAATAGACCTGCGAGAGGAACAAGAATACTGTGAAGGTCTCCGTCTGAATTGCCGGGTTGAGTCTCACATAATAAGATGTAGAAAACAAGCTAAGTAGCTAACCAAGAACATAATCTCAATTGCATGCCTCGCTGTAGTATCCAGTAAGACCTAATCGACCACACGAAGCTTTGAATGATTTCAGATCTCAAACTAACCATTTTATAGCATTGTCCTAAAGCACCACAATAACTGAGATACAAGCAGTCCAGTGCTAAACTCCACATATATATTTGCAAGAAATCTTATTTCATACAATGGGGTTAGTGCGGGGGCAGATTAAGATTCAGGTTTGTATGTCTGAAGCCATAGTAATATCCGAAGCATTCACATTCGTCTGCAGGTGGGTCTTGGCAGAGTGACTCCTCAAATAGAGCTTTTAACTGCTGCGGCTTCAAAAAAAAGGTAGAAAAATGTTTGAGTCCTGCGGGGAGCCAATGATATATGCTTGGAGAAGTCTAAAATCCATCCAATCACTTTGCCACCACATCTGAGAGTGGAGAAAGATGTGGTAAGAATCAAGAAGCATAGGAAAAGGGAAGCAAAAGAGTAGTAATAATAAGTCTGGGTGCTTGCAACCACTTATCAAGCATCAAGAACCAAAGGAAAAAGGCAAGCGAGCACATAGTAGTTATAGATTTGGGTGCTTGCAACAAGTTCTATTCCCATTTAACATTCAAAAAGAAAACTTCAAAAGACTTGACATATATAAATGAAGTAGTAGTAATGCCGCGTCAACATCCTTGTTCAAAAGACAAACAAAACTCACCAGTCTTTGATGATTCATCATCTCGTCCCTCTGGAACATGCTCTTTTAGAAACTCCTTGATTGTTCTCCAATATTGATCACCACCCCTGTGCCAAGTATCCATATGCATACCATTAGGAAATTCCACAAAAACACATTGCCTATTATGAGCAGCTGCTTTTGCATACAGCATTTGCATGTGGACCGGGGGAATCATCTCATCTTGCAAACCAGAGAGAAATAGGATCGGCTGCTTAACCTGCATTTAAGATAGTTGAGTATGAGGTATCACTAAATCTGTGAATTCAGAAAGCGACACAGTGATTAGGAAATGGCAAAACAAAAACGACTCACGCCAGTGAGTTGATTTTGATACATTACAACATATAATTACAAAAGAGTTCAGCGTCTCCGAAACCAATGTCTTACACTCTTTTTAATAGAATTTCCATTGCTGAACTGTAAAGTGAGATGTATAAAAATGTCTATTATACATACACTTCCTATTTACCTTATATAATGCATGACAGTTTCAATATATACATGCAGACCTAGCTAGTCCATTCAGATGTTCTGGACATGGTGCATTCATATAAGAAAACAGAAAGACACAGAAATCTGAAAAAGTTGACTAATATATGTCTAGCCTAGGATTTCCATTTCAGATGTTTATTTGCAGGGCAAACAAGAAATTCAACCACCATATAAGCTCACCTCGCCAATGACATCGATTGTACTCCAAGGAGAACGCACAAGGAAATTAAGGATTTTGGGACCTTTGCAACCACTGCCTCCGATAAAATACTTCAGGAAGGGCAGCAAAACTCCAGCCATGTCCAAAATGGATGTGAAGGTGTTTTCAACAATCAATGCAGCAACCTGCAATACATAAACAGAACAAAACTGTTTAAGACCAACTCAATCTATGGGGCCTTCATTCTGGCAGCAAAATTCCCAGATATTGAAAAATAAAAGAAACAAAACGGGACCATATACTGTAATTAGTTATACAAAATTAGCATGTTTAAAATTTGCTAGAAAAGCAGAACTCACTCCAAATATATTATGAACGAAGATGACATTATGGTGATTCATGAGAAAAGGTTGCAAAACGGATTAAAAATTAGCACAAATACAAAGAGAAGTGACTCAAAACTCAAAAATTTGTCTGTGTTGGGGATTCGCTCTCCAACTCAACCCCCTCAATTGGATAATAGTGCAAAACCATAAAGTTAGAAGAAAATTATTTGAGAGATACCTTATCAGGATTGTTTTTAGCAACCACAGATCCAACTGCACCCCCAAGCGACCTTCCGAAGACAACTATTCTAGATGTGTCAATGTCAGTCCTCTCAGAAAGATGATCCAACGCAGCCTAACAGAAGAGAAGTACACAGTAAACATATAGCACCACAACATAAATATATGTTTTAATCTTCTCTTTGCCAGAAAACATACCTGAGCATCTTTAATAATTCCATGTTGAGAAGGAAATCCGTCACTTGCTCCATACCTGTGTATGTCATAAAACATTGGCAGTTACAGACTATCCGTAAGCACATACTAGCCTTTTTCTCTTCCAACCAACATTTATCAAGCCAATGAAGCTACTGATAAGATAACAAAACGACTAAATATAATCATAGCAGAAACATACCCTCGATATGAGAGCATAAACACGTTACACTGCAACTTTTGCAACATTATGCGAACCATTTCAAGACGATGCGCAATATCTGGAGGTAAGTAGTCAAGGCCAACACAGAATACCAGAACCCAATCAACTAGATGTAACTCACACTAGCACAAGTAATACTAGTGTTTCGTAATTGAAGTAATAAAAGTCGAAAAACTCTGCGGAATAGGATACTTCCAGCATTCTCTTGAAAAAACAAAAGCGTCGGACCTGCCAAGCAAGCAAAACAACAAGATGAGCACGACGAACAATCCGAAAAATTAACAAGCAGAAGCAGCAAAAACAGTCTAGTGCAGTCCTAACTCCACAGAATCCGTAACATGCGAAATGAATGAAAAAAAATTACTCCAGTAGTTGATGCACTCGCTCTATAGTCAACAAAATCAAATCCAGTAGCGAAAGCAGCAGAAGCAAAATCAAATCAAAACAAGCTGAAATTCAGTTCAGCAATCACACTAAGCTCCACGACTACCTAAACCCTAACTCGCTGAGTAAACTCAGCACTATTTCAAGCTTAAAAAAAAACAGCGAAACGAATCGGGTCAAGAATTCGGATCGGACCTCGGCAGTCAGGGAAGAGCTTGATGAACCAGGCGTGGAGGCGAACGCCGTCCGGGGATCGGAGCCAGACGTCCTCGTAGGTGAGTCGGAGCCGGGCCGGCGTAATCTGGTAAGACTTGGTCAGGCCCGGTAGGACCGGCACGTAGACGAGTCGTTCCTGGAGAGCCACCAGTAGAGCCATGCCGGCGACGACGATGCCTCCGACGCCGTACAGCAAGGCGTTCACGTACGACACCATGGCTTTGCGTTTGCTTCTTCGGCGACCAGTCTCTCTCTCTCTCTCTCTCTCTCCTTCTGTTTGGAGAGGAGGTTTTAATTTCAGTTTTTAATTAATTTATTTATTTTGGTGAGGCGAGAATTTAATTTTGCCGTTTCTAATTTGCTGGAAAGTGAAAAGGAGAAAAATGCCGTGAGGCTTTAAATCTGGGTTAATATTTCCAGGTGGGAGTGGGACTTATCAAAGGTGGGGGCCCTGTCTTTTACACCCGGCCCAGCTGGACCGGGTTCTGGATTTTATGATAGATCCGACAAGCAATGGTCCACGGGTGTTTCTTGTGCATGCCACATGTGTTTCTTATGCATTGGTTTTATTTTACGATAGTTTTACGATAATGACTAGATGAGAATGAGAATGATTTTATTCTTAACTAAAGATGATAAAATAAAACATAGTTTCATTTATCTAAAACTGTTTGAGTTTACGTGATTGTAGTTCATAAAATTATATATAAAATTATTGTATCAACACATCAAATTGTTTGAGTTTACGTTACTGCAGTTCATAAAACTATATACAAAATTATTATATCAACACATAAGCATTACAATGAACAGGGAGAACGACTGAAATCATCCCTTATTTTACAATAGTTTTATGATAATGACATATGTGAATGACAATGACTATTTTCTTAACCAAGATGATAAAATAAGACATAGTTTCTTTTCTCTAAAATTGTTTAAGTTTACGTTATTGCAATTCATAAAACTATATGCAAAACAACTATATCAACACATCAAGCATTGCATGAAACAGGGAGAACAACTGAAATCGTCCCTTTCCAAGCCCAAACTTTCTACATAAGCAAAAGAAACTGATAAAAAAGGGCGAGTACGTCTCTCTCTCTCTCTCTCTCTCTCTCTCAACCTCTAGAACACTCGAGTACGTGTAAGACGAAGAAAGAAAGGGCAATACGGTCGATGAGAAAGAAAGAAGTACCTAGAGAAACATGTGAGGGTAAATGCGGAATTAAATCTGAAAAAGTAAGGGTAAAAACGTCCTCATACCATTCACGTGAATATTGCTTATGAATAGTTAACAAACAAATAATATATAGTAAATTGGCACACCAACAGGCCTCACGGCATACTGACCGGAATTCTATTTACGGTCAAGCCACGGCATTGTCTATAAAATCATTAGATTGACACATCGCGCTAGTTTAACGATTCATATGAGTATTGGGTAGAAACACCTATAATTCATGATGCTCTATGTGAAGATATATGTAATATTACTTACTATCACGAGTAAGATACATACCGAACCTTGTTTAAAAAGGTAAAAAAAAAAGAAATAAGAATATAATAAAATGAGATTTAACTCTAATTAAGGTAAATCCAGAATATTTGAACAATATATACATCTTACGAACTCGACTAAGTGGTGGTTATTCTAAAGTCTTAGGTCAAGCACATGAGAAATGTCTCTCTGACTACTTTTGACATTATCAGGAGTAGAACGGGATGCTTCTTTCCACTTGTTAATGGAAAAAAAATAATAATAATTGATTCGAAGAGAAGTATCTCATACTCTGTTTTTGATTCAAGAAAAGTGCTATTCTCTCAACTCTTTATGTTTGATTAGAAAATAGGTTAGAATTTGGATTGGTTAAGGTTTGATCCCTTGCAAAATTTGATCATCTTGGACTCGAATCTGACTTCTGCTATCGAGATGAAGATAGTAAACCAACATCAGAATTATACTTGGTCTTGAACGGTCGAACGCTGCGAGGCTTGGTTGTTCTGTTGTTCACAGCATGCATGACTATTAGCGGGAAGCAAATATGAGTACATCACTTTATCACAACCTATATATCATACACCGGTTCATATCTTTTCAAAAGAATTTGTCAGAAGAAAGCAAAACATCTGTGATAAGAACAGTACCAGAATCTGACTAGTAATAACCAAACTGTTTTGTTTTGATCAGATACACAGATCTGAAATTCAAACAGAATCTTATGTGCAGTAGTTTAACGATTTCATTATGAAAAGACAATACTAAGACCCCGTTACATTACAGGGTCTACTACATGCCACTTTCCATGAGAGAAATGTAGAATGTCGAAGTGACAAAGCCAAGGATGAATTGCCAAACCGGTGAGATGGTCACAGTTTGTGCACACCTCTCACCGGACAACAGAAGCACAGTGCTGGTTTCCACCGCCCATAAGCCTCCCACTGAATTGCATGGCTCCACTCATGTGGGAAGACATGCCACCTGAGAACCTGCGGTCTGGCTGCCGAAACATAGCATTGGTACCAGAAACACTTGTTATGCCCGAGTGACTTGCAACAGAAGTGACTAGATCACTGCTTCCCGAGTGATGATTTTCTCCCTGTGGTGTACCCTTCTGATGGAAGTCGATAGAACCCGAGACATGATCATTGAAGCTACTGGGGTGGTTCTGATCATATTGTTGGAGCTCCTTTTTGCTGAGAAAACGTCCACCAGAACCCCTAACCCTGTTCAGTGCATGTTGATGCCGAGACTCATGAAGATATGGCTGCATTTATTCAAAAGTGAGAAGGAAATAGGTTAAAGGTTCAATTCAGTTTAAAGGAGAACAAATTTAAAGAAAGGACAAAGCTGCTTTTGATGGATGAGGTATCAATTGCTTGTTACACAATCGATCCTCACTTGGACACTTAGTAATGCATCTATAGCTTAAAATGTATACTTACAGGTACCAAATGCAGCGACAAGACTTCACATCAATGAAGAGCCGGTCGATGTAATGTACATACCTTTCGAGCTTTTAGAAGTTTGTTTTGAGCCTCCAGCTTTGCACGTGACTGTCTCCTTCGGAGGATTCCATGGTACTGTTTTGCATTGACGTAAATGGGTCCGTCTTCTTGAAGATCAAGAGGCAATGGAACTCGTGGAGGTCCCATCCCAACCATGGGGGGCTGAGAACAGTCCATACATAATTGTAAGTACATACTAAGTAGCATAAATAATGAGAAAATCTTGAATCATTCCAAAGCTCTGAATGATGGTGCTGAGATCAATATGATGTGAAAGATGGTATATCAACATTCCAACATAAAAAGTTACAAGATGATTGATTTAAATTAATAAGTTAATACAATAAAACACTTTTTTCAAATAGATATATCCAGTTGCGTGTAATTGATTCCAAATATAACTGAATGGCAATGCAATAGTAGCTACAGATGAATAGCTAATAGAAACATTAGTACTTGGAAAAACTTACCATAGCCTGTGGGCCATATGGAGTCAAGAATGCACCATAGTAAGGATCAGCATAAGGATGGAATTGAGGCTGCAAAGAAGGAGAAGGACAAATTAACAACCATATAACAAAATAAGTTCTGGTTATTAAAGCTCAACTTACCACTACATTGCTGTAACCAGCTTGAGAAGGATGCGGCATGAAATCTAAATTACTCAGGAAAGCTGGCTTCATTGTCCCTTCAACACCCTTGCCACGAGCATCATCCTCACCTGGGAGCAGCAAGAATAACTTATTCAATGACACTATAACTAGAGAGCTGAGTACAATAAAAACAAGAGGAATAAAATGGTAAGGATACCACTATGGAGAAATGAAGATCTCTCTATCGTTAGTAACATGGTAAAGTTAGAACAAACATTTACTGTATGTTATATGTAGTTCTCCATCTTCCGAACTTAACTTCTTATGATATATATAATTTGTTCTTTATCATAATATCCCTTTAGAAGTTGGATAGCCACTTAAAGTTGAAGCACAGTGGACCAAACTATTATTACAAAATCAAAAGACCAGAAAGAAAATATACCAGATTCAGAAGAAACGCATTGACCTTGAGATTGACCAATTGACTGTGTTGTGCCTGATCCGGGGTCAGGTTGTACTTGAAGGCCTAAATGCTTTGCATCATGATGAAGTTGTGGTGGAAGTTCCATTTTGAAGCTCACATCCTTAGATACAGGAGCTGAAACTTGTCGTTCATTTGGATTCCACGACATGCAATTAGTATTAAGGGCATTGACTGGACGGAACTTTGATAAAAATTTCTCTTTTCCAAGTTCTGGGTTGGTATTGCTAACTCTAACAGTGTATCCTGAATTTTTATGGAAAATGAAAATGATCGTTAATAAGGAAAACATAATTCTTGGCACACTTGGAAACTCTCTGCTCAAACTAAATGGAACATTTGAGGGCATACTATGCAAGATTTAATCCCCTTCATTAGAACTTACGTCATGAATAAGATTTGCTTGACACTAGGTTCGGTTCTAACACAAATACAATGATGAATTTCCAAAAGAGAAGTACTCAGACAATGAACTGAAACTAAAAAACAGATTGATCAACACAATGTAAACCGGTTAAGTGAATTATTATTGACTGACCAAAGCCTCAACAGACGGGCAACTCCATCATCAATTTTTACCTACCATAACATGAAAGTTTTTCAGTTCCTTTTATTCCAAAACAGTCATGTAACCATTATGAATTAACATACAAGATTTGCAGCAAACAACTTGGAAATCCAGTATTAAGAACATTTGAACTGAAATTTCACACTCTACATACGTAGAGAACACCATGAAGAGGTTTCACAAAGTTTCTGTAGACTGGTATGTGTATCATCTCATTTGCATAGGTCCATAGAACCTGACCCAAAAACTTGCCATCCATTATCATATTTCAGTAAAATTACAGGTAAAAGAGAGAGCCTTCCATTACATGCAACATCAGTAGGCCTAAATCAAAGCAAAGCCTTTCATGGAAACAGGAACAGATCAATGCAAGACTAACTAGGCAAACAAATCAATCGACTAGAGACTTCAGAATTCGATACCAATCCCAATAACATCACCAAAAGAAATCAAATCCTTTTCTTCAGCTATAACAAACAAGTCACTCATCCCGATTACTAGCTCAATCCCACAGAGCAAAGCATTGTCCTCAAAACACAAAACACAACCAGAGCACCAATCAAACTAAGAACAAACTAAAGAAAACCCCGAAAACTCGCCAAAAGAAAATGAAAATGAGCTAAAAGGAACACCCTTCACCAAAAAGATAGAGGAGAAAACAGCACACCCAAAACACCAAAAAAAAAAAGCCAGAACCAACAAATAGCTACACAGCTTTACCAAACCCAAAACCGAATCATCATGATCATGATCTCAAACACCACATGCAACCACAAAACACAACACGAATCAAACCCACATAAAGCCCCTGGACCTTTAAATCCACCATCCACAACCAAACCAGCAAAAGCAGACCAATTTTACACAAAAGCTGATAGAAAACAAAAGAAAAGAAAAGAGAAGACCAAATGAGACCCTTTGGGATCTGGCAAGGTATGGATAAGCAAAGAATAAGAGTGTTGGGTAGAACATGGACATATCTGTCTCCTACCTTGAAACTCTCTCTCTCTCTCCTTAAGTCTTGCTCTTGTTTTCTCTCTCTAGAATTTGTTTCTGAGTCTCTATTTGTGTTTGCTTTCCTTGTTCTTGGGCTCTGGTCTGATTGACAACACAACACTAGAAAGAAAAGTCATAAAATTTTCTAATTAAAACCCACCACCACCCACCATCACCTCACTGACTCACTCTCCCTCTCTTTCTCTCTCTCTTTGTATTTTTCCTTTCTGGTGGTGGCCCACGCGCAGGCATGTACTCGCCCTTAACCGTTGGCTGCATCTTTCTTTTATCTTCCCTGTTTCTCAGCCGCCGTTCACTGTAATTGTCGTCTTACGCCCACGTGCGTTTCCCACGCGCTCCGTGGTTGTTTCCGTCAAAGGCTGAGAGATTTTGAGTTGGGGGTTGAGGTGTGGGGAGGTGGTTCCGACGCTCCGGCTTTTTGCGAGTGAGATTCTGGGTGAAAAGATTCTAGTATAGATTGGGATGGTTCATCCAAACTTTTTTTATTTTATCCTTGGTTAATCTTATTCTTGATTATTTTTCTTTATGTATTTCCAAACTTGTTAAATTAAAACATGACCAATCGAGAAAGCTACATTGAAGAGGGACCAACGTAAGACTTAATTGATCAGGTGGTAGTTGGTTAAAAGTTAATAGAAAATGACGTCTTATTATTCGAAGAGTTGCATAGAACAGAAAACTCATATTTTCAACATATTTAGATAAATAAAGATAAAGTTTAGTGTATATGTATCATGCATTGTCAGTAATTTTTTACGTAAAATACTTAAAAAATAATTCTTTTCTGAAATATTTACAAAACTGCCACATCTCAAATTAAAATACCTTAGCCGTCATTTCTATTCATCCTTCTCTCTCTCTGCTCTCTTTCACAATCGATGGGTCCCGCCAGGGCCGGGCCTCGGCTAAGGCTTGAATTTGATCCTGGTACGCTGGCAGCGTTGGTGTTGTACTTGGTGACGATATCGGTCTCTTTCGAAACACTGTAACTGGCGAGGAAGGCGTTGAGGCACTCGTTGCCGTCGGACTCCATCTTCTTGATCTGGATCTTGGACCAGGAGTCCATAGTCACGAATCAGACGAAGGAGATGTGGACACCGAGGCCGCGGTGCTTGCCGGAGCACTCTAGGCACATGAAGACGTCGTAGGAGACCGAAGCTCATTGCGGATTCTTCTGCGAGCAGTCCACGCAGATCTTGTTCCCCGCTGCGATTGCAGGTCCCGGAGCCTCCTTGATGCCGCCATTTCTGTTTCACCTCCGATCCATCTCCTCCGGCTCCATTACGCTGCAACTGAAATTCACTGATTCTTGAAGCTTTAGATCTGGACACTACATTTTGCTTGTTTATTTTGGAGAGGAACCTTGTCCTTAGAACTGTTTGGGGCGTAGTATATACAATTCAGTTGGTTTTAGGTACAATACCGCTCATGTTACTCACGTTTTTTTTTCCAGTAATCATAGTTTGGTGCTCATATTAAGTTTCACGGTGGCAAAACTTGAAAAACATGAGTGTAGTAACAAAAAAATGTAGTAGCAAAAAAATGAGTACAGTGCTCTACAGTAGTAGAAATCATGACGAGTGATGTAGTAGAACCGAGTAGCATAATTCATAAATGAACTTTCCCTATCAATAATAGCAGTCATAAATGAATTTTTCTGTTAATACTACAGTTACTGAAACTGCTACTACACTAGCTGAACCAATAAAAACATGTACTATATCATGTACTGAAAATAGTTTGTTATTACATTTGCTGAGCCACTAAAAACCTGTTGTTGCACTTACTGAAGCTGCTACTACACTAGCTGAACCATTAAAACCATGCTACTACATTTGTTGGAAGTGTAGTAGTATCTAACTCTCGTTTAACATGTTACTACATTAGTTTAGTCACTGAAAACCTGCTACTGTAGTTACTGAAGCTGCTACTACACTAGCTGAACAATAAAAATCTGTTATTGCATTTATTGGAAGTGTAGTAACAGCAACATTCCAGCAAGTATAATAGCAGCTAAAAGAATACATGATGTGGTCTGATTTAATTTGATTTATTTTGTATAAGGTCAGTTTAGTAAATTAAACCATGACACATGACAAGCATAAAGAATTCGTCCTTATTTGTTAAAATTGTTCTTATTTGTTTAACAACAACACAAATGGATTTATTTGTGTTTCCAAATCCTTTTGTATATGTGATTTGTTAAAAACTTAATTAAGCTGAAGAATCAATATTCTATGATTTCTATTTTTCTATCAATGATCATCTTCTTCTTTTTTTAACTTGACTAAGAATAGAGGAAGGAAAACTTTGTCGTGCGTGTTATGATATCAAATTATCAACTTGTATCATACTTGTGTTTGAAACAAAAATGAACAACTATAGTAACACAACATAAACAGTGAATGAATAAAAAGTATTTTCGAAATACAAAACTTCAAATAACAAACAAAGCACGTTTCATTAAATTATCAAGTATGATAATGTGAAAAACACGAATCCGACTTCCACGTTATCAAGTAGCGGCTAACCACCCTAAGGCTTTTTGCAATACGTATGCTATGCCATACAAATAATGTTTCAATCTTTGGATCAATTGTGAGGCATACATACCAAATGTACCACAAAATTTTCCAACAATCTTCAAACGATACTTGGTCTTGGAGACCACTTCTTTTTACTCGAACGAAACCATCTTATTATTGCCCAAGACTTCAATGGACCTTTCAAGTTAGTAACCTCTGAATCTGATTGGAACTTAAAGATCTCATCTGCTCGAGTAAGACCCTCTAGATTTGCCATCTTGGAACTATAATCTCCAAACTTGTAAAATATGATATTTGAAAATCCTCTCATGATGCAACATCGTTATTGCAAAGAGTTGCAACAGAAGCAAAAGGATCCAGTACCTTGATCCTTATTATCTGTCTTTTACTCCATAGTTTGTTCTTGTAGTCCTCCATAACCCAAAGCTCCATGGAGTCCTCTCCTTCACAAATCCATGCAAGACGTCCTTGGTAGTCCACCACCTTATTCTTATTACGATCACCGACCGCCGAGCACGGTGGTGCAGATATTTCCCAGCTCTCTTCTTCTACATGAAAGCAAAGACTCCAACTTGGTGGTCGGACAAAAGCCAATGGAGTGCACCGCAGGCTGATACTGCCGGTGTACAGCTCAAGAATGCATCCTTGGGTAGAGCTACATTGTTCAACAACTGTTTCCATGCTCGAGCTTTGGAATCATATATCTCACACCTGAGGTTGTACTTGTTCTTGGAATATTGACACTTTGGTTCTGATAATCGGACAATCTTGTACCTTAACGGGTTTGATCTCAACACCATTAAGGCAATTTTCACCGTCATATACCTCGTTTTCGGATTATGTATCTGCTCCCATTCCTTGGTAGTTGGCTTGCAGACATAGTATTGAGGTACACGTTTTTGTGTTACACAAACAAGCATACCTTGATGAGCAGCTTCAATCTTAACCGGCTGAGGCAGGAAGCTTAAGGAGAGATGCTTGGAATCGGAGATGTCGACGTTGTTATCCACGGTTTGAACAAAGGTGGATATCTGTCTACTTCTGATGGAGGTTTGGATGAAAACCCCATCAGTTAGTTTGGTTCTTTGTGAGAGCTGGTTTATGAACCATGAATCATATGTTAGGTGGTTCCATTGTTTCGAAACGAGCCTGCACCGGGCAACAGTATCCAAGGATGCTCGGGTTAGAATCTCGTCAGAGATATGGGAAGGAAAGGTTGGTGATGAAGCCATTGGAGGAAGCAAGAATTATTGAATTAATGTACGTGTGACTTGAAGAAGAATGTATATTGA
>WPAB01000183.1:0-201875 GCA_010134655.1 Fragaria nilgerrensis
CCAGTTTGACTGTCCAATATCAAATCACAAAATAATAATAGCATCATAACCGTAACCAATCACCCGATTAAAGGCTTGGAACCCGGTTTGACTATCTAAACAACAAATCACAACATAGTAGAATCATCATAACCGTAACCAATCACCCAATTAAAGGCTTGGAACCCGGTTTGACTATCTAAACAACGAATCACAATATAATAATATAATAGGAAAACTTGTTTTATCTTACCTATGAGCCATTGGCGATAAAGCTCATATATTTAAAAACAAACAATAACATATTCTTTAAATTCAACATCATCATCAAAATAACCATAATAATTTAGTCCAAATGTGAACCTTGGTGATATTTACTCACCTAAATATTCCCGCTGCGTCTTCATAAAAACACAAGGAACAAGCTCACTAACAACTCCACAAGCTACCTAATTAACACAATTGTTAACTTTAAGTAACCATTCAAACTAAAAAGTAACACTTGCTCTCTTAACCCAAAACTTAAATCGAGGGTTTGCCCAAAGAAGGACAACCTTCCAAGGTCGCCGAATTTAACGACCCAAAACTGCTGCTTCTAATTCTCAAACTTTCAAAGTTCACAACCTCCCAAAACACCTATGAATACCATAGAACCTAGCATGCAATCCTTACTCATAACCTAGAATTTCCATAACTCAACATGCTCACAACAACAAGAGTTAGCTAACCAAAGAAACTAAAGCTACAACACTGCCTGACGTGCTGCCACGCGACACCACAGGCGGCGGCGAGTGGACCCCACGCGCCACCCATCAACTTCAAAATCTGAGCAAACTCCCAACAACAAACTTGTAGGTCACACGAATGGAACACTTTTCATACCTATGGCCAAAGCCAATTCGGCCGGAAACGTCGCCGGAAAGAAACAAGGAGCACTTCGAACTCAAAAGCTCCACGCTTCAAATTAGCCTTCAAGGCCGATATCATCATGCTCAGAAGGACAAGAACTTTCAGAAATGGGTAGCCTCAAACCCTGATGTTGCCGGAATCGGTCGAAGCTTCACCGCCGGCGACAACAGTAAATTGCGGGTCTTGCTGCGCCCTTTACAGTGCTCCATAGGGTGTGAGGCTGGTATGAATAGAAAGAGGAGATTGAGAGCTTTCCAACGATACCAAGCACACCCAAATCCGTCGCCGAATGGCCAAGTTATGGCCGGAAGAAGTTTGAGGGTGAAAATGGAGACGGGAGAGAGAGAGAAACTGCAGGGGTTTTTCTGTAAATTTTAGGGTTTCTGAAAATAACCTACACAGTTTTCTATTTATACACATTCCAAAATCGGAAACTAACTTCATCTGACCATAACTTTTTCATACGATATCCGTTTTACGCGTGCCGCATGTCTACGAACTTGTATCGTCAAACTCTACAAGTTTCACGAAGAAAGTTTTTGAAAAAACCTACGGATAAGAAAATCAACTTTTGGCCTCTTAAAAGTCAAGACACCTTAATAAAATTGACTCCCGAAACTTCAACTTCGCACGAACGAATGAGAATTTCCCACAAATAATCTTTCATTAATTCTGAAAATAATACAAGAGAATTGATATGAAAATCTAGGGTATTACATAAGTGCTTGAGCTTTCTTCTTATTTTCTGTTTTTAGCATATGACTTAGCTATTCGATCCACATTTGGTGCTCATTGATATAAAGTTTTTACAACAAATAATATACCTTATTAAGATCTTTCATACTAATAGCTTGATGTGCAACCTCAAGGGAGCCAAATTCTTTTGACAAGACCTAGTCTCTTGACAAAAGGAGTCGCTAGAGAATTACATTGATATAAATTTACATGTTTCACTATTGTTAAATAGAATAATTAATGTGTTTTTGCTCTTCACATTATCAGTTCACAAATGGCAGAATTCGTTGCTTAAACATTGTCATACTATCACAACTCATTTCATTTTCGTTAAACTTAAAGGAAGACATACATATGACAATACCTATTTTGGAGGCAAACAAGTGTTTTTTTTTTCTTGGTACTTGTTGGGAGAGTAAAGTTCAAACACCGTAACACATCAAAACAGCTCCAAATATGACAATAAGAAATTTAAACCACTTTGATGAGTACCGTTAAGTCATTATGTAAACCTAAGGAATTAACATCATGAATAAATTACCCAGATT
This sequence comes from Fragaria nilgerrensis, assembly GCA_010134655.1. Lineage (NCBI taxonomy): Eukaryota > Viridiplantae > Streptophyta > Magnoliopsida > Rosales > Rosaceae > Fragaria > Fragaria nilgerrensis. Next base: position 2,172 of record WPAB01000183.1, read on the forward strand.
GCTGCTACTATGTCTATAATACTTTTTGACAAAACGCTTCTAGTAGATATATAGTAATGTTTCTCTTCTTTGTTAGACAAAAAGTTTGTTTGAATAATTCTCTTAGAAGGTTAAAACTTGAGAGCTTCATCACTAATTAATGTTTCATTCCATTATAGAGGTGAAGGGAACGCAATATGTTATAAAATTAGTTCGATCTTTTTTTTGTTGGTTGATCACGTAGGGGATGACACACAAAAAAAACATAAGATAAATCACATGACCTTTTTTTTTTTTTTCTAAGTGAAACCATATGTTGAGAGCTTCATCACTAATTAATGTTTCATCCCATTATAGAGGTGAAGGGAATGCAATATGTTATATAATTAGTTCGATCTTTTTGTTTGTTGGTGGATCACGTAGGGGATGACACACAAAAAAACATAAGATAAATCGCATAACCTTTTTTTTTTTCTAAGTGAAACCATATGTTGGGTTGTTTCAAAGGAGTACCTGATCTAAATTATGGACCATATCACCGATGATAGGGAGCAAGAGAGGATGAACTGCGACCTGATTAAGTTCTTAACATGCTAAAAGCGTTCAATTATCCTCAACACCCACAAACGAGGGAAATGTTGTATCTAACTAATAATCTTTATTATTTTATTTGAATTTATAACGATCCTCCATTTACGTCAAACTTCGACTGGAAGCAGTACAATATCTTAAGCTCGCCTAATCATCCTCTTGTCTTGAACAACAATCAAGGTGAGGTTTTGGCATGATGCGTTCTTGAGGGTTGACCGACTGCAAAGAAGGTATGTCTTTCTTTCTTGTTATTTTCAAGATTTTTCAGATGTGATGGCCAGAAGGTTGGACCGTTACGGAATCAAATACCTTCAACGAGTAGATTGGTACCTCAACTTTTACAAACCGGGGTATATGTGGTACTCTGTGAGGTTTTATCCGGGAAAAATATGTTTGTTTACATGAACTGAATGTGTGAATCTCTTATAATGAACAACAATGTACGAAGCTGAAAGTCAGAAAGTCTATTATAATAATATCAGCTTGTGTTTGTGTTAGACTTTGTAATGGACTTAATGCAATAATTCGTAAATTGGATTTTTGTGATGATGTCCCTTATTATAATTACCAATGTTATTAGGGAAGAAGATAATCATGCAAGGGCTGAAAGTGTGAAAGAGTTGTACTTCTTTGACAATAAGTTTTGAATCTTTTTTTTTAAGAAGTTGAAGTCTTGTCTTTCAAGGTGCATGAAAATAAAAGGCAGAACAAAATCAATGATAAGAGGCAAAACCTCTCCTTCTATCTACCTTTGTCATTTGACTGTTCGGGTGCATATGCTCTAAGAAACATAACGGCAATGTAGCATAGTAACATCTATTGTGAGCTAATCGAATTACTTAATAACTATATTAATAACTATAAGTCTCATTAGAAGCTGATCGAATGTGAATTATCATTGAGTCCATCTGTCACATCCCGACCCGTAAATTTTATCTTATTTACTAGCTTGGTTATAATAAGAATTTTTACCGTCTCCGAAATTGAGATATAGTTTAATTGGTCCCTAGAGGGGTTTAGAGGGACGATTATTTCGGAGAGTTATTCCTAGGAGAAAAATGTAACGACGGTAAAATAGTAAATTTTAGCTAGTACAAGTTAATTTTTATTAGGGTATTTTATTTTGGGGTGTTAAATTAGTGAAGTTGAGTATTTTTTTTTATGTTGGGCCGGGTTGGTGTGAGGCCCAAATCCATTTTTTTTTTCTCTTTTCTCTTCTCTCTTTCTCTCTCTTCCTCTCTCTTTTCTCTCCCGCGCTCTCCTCTCTCTTCCCGCTGCCGGAAGTCTCTCTCCGCCATCCGCCACCTTCCGGCCAAGCCAGGCCGCCGGACTGGTTCCGTTCGGACCCTCGCCGTTCCCTCTCTCTTTCTGGGCCAGTGACCGGCCGGTTGCGCCGCCGAACGGGGAGGAAACTCCCCTAGCAGCCGATTGCCTCTTTCGCCGGAGCTCCCTCCTCCGGCCACCAAAGACGATGATCTTTGGCTCGTTTGAAGCTCTCCTCCCGTGCAACAACCCCTCCAAAAGGCTCGATCCCTCTTGAGCTCGGTAAGGAAAAATTCGAAGTTGAAATTCTAGGGCTTTTAGGATGTTTTCGTTCGATTGACCTAGTTAGGCTTGAAATTGGACTTAGTGATAGTTATGAAAGTTGTTTGGGATGATGAGAGGAAGATTCTGTTAAAATTTGGTAGAATTTGGACGTCGCCGGAATCGACCTCCGACTGCCGCTGCCGGCGGAGCCGCCGCCGCCGTTTTGGGGTTTTGTATAATTTTAAATGTGTAATAATTAGAGGAATTTAATGAAGTGAATTGTGGAATTTTCAGACGAGTTTTGAATAGGTTTGTGAATTTTCGAAGTTTGGTATTTAAACGGTTAAATAATGTAAAATCCGATCGTAGGATTTAAATCAATTTCTGGGGAAGGTTGTATTTACAACTGCCGAATATGATATTAAAGTTTGGATCGTTTCGATTTAAGAATATCGAACTTAGGCAATGATGAGCGTGATTATGGCTCTCGATTAATTTTGCCTATTTTATCAATATTTGATTTTTAGTGGAAATTAATTATACATTTGGAACAGGACGTGAGGAGACTCAAATTGGAGAGACCTCGGATCGACGTCAGGCTTAGGCCTAAAGTTGTGAGTGGACCTTTGTTTTAAATAAAAAACATGCGATGAATGATTTTATTAATCATTTATTTCTTCTGATGAGATTTATTGATTTCTCGCTTATTTGACAATTTTTCCTCATTTGGAGAGATCCCGAAAATGAGATTTTCGGTGGATATATATGTTTTGGATTTTATGAGAATAGTATGTATATAAATGCTAGCTAGCCATACGTGCTTGGTCCGTCATAATGAGGTAAAATACCATTATGGCGTGTCGTGCGTGTTAGACACAAGCGTCATAGCCCTATATGAAAACTTCTTTCTTTTCAGTTTATTTAGGTTTTCATATAGGGAGTCCACATGTATATGTACACCGTCCATTTTCGGTCATAATGAGGAAAAATACCATTATGGCGCAACGTGAGCGTTAGACGCCAGCGTTGTAGCCTTGTATGAATTTCTATTTTTCTGAATTGTTTCTGACGAGTGTAGATACATATGAATATATATGATTATATATAGTTAGCCTGAGAGGCTCCATTTTATTTGAGTTTGTGACTAGTCAGTGCTAGTCGTGAAATTGCCAGTTTATGAGTTAAACACTTTAAGCTGCCGCATGCAATATATTTTCTTTGAAATTAAAATGGGAATACATAAATAGTTTATTATTAAATTATTTATGTCCACTCACTCTAACGTTATTAAATGTCTTCCCCTGGGCCCTTCGTTTTAAAATGCCCAGTCTGCAGGATTGCATAGTTGAGATCGGGCGTACATGGAGAAGAGGCATAGTCAATAGTATAGCTTCCGCTCTTTTCTATTTATTTATAGTTCATTTCCTCTCAAATAGAGTTGCTCTGATTATGTGGTTGTCGTATATGATACTTGTTAGATTAGTAAATCTATATTGGGAGAGGTTGTGGTTTGTGGGGAGCACGAAGGCTCCAGGAGTCTATAAGGTTGGATTTGGAACCTTTAGACGTGTTTGCAGGTTTCTATTAGAAGGGTTGTCCATTTTCAAGGGAGGTTGTACCGAAGTTAGCGGTAAATCTTTCCTTGGAGGTGGTCCCCGCACGATTTACTCCGGGTTTAGGGTGAAATTCGGGGTGGGTCGTGTCAGCTTGGTATCAGAGCACTAGGTTATTTGATTCCTTTCTCGTTTCAGTACTATCTCATATTCTTGGTCATACTTAGTGTCTATAGAGTGATGGTCCGATCGCGACGGATCTATTAGCATTATATGCTTTAGACACTATGTGTTGATTAAGTTTGTGATGTAGTTGTTCTTATCTTATTTATGGACATTGTTGTGCCATAAATGTTCATATCTTCAAGACTATGCCTCTGTACGCTGACCTCTTGAGTAATTATTATGCTTTGAGTAATGGAAAGGTGTATGGATTATGCCTTTTTTCAAGGGTTATTGAGTTGATATGATAATTGTTAGAGTTCAATTGCGAGTTGGAAACTCTAGTGGGGAACTCATGTGCGTGATAGCATTCCTTTCATTTGATCAATGATTGATTGGGTTTTGATTAAGATGTTAAGGTGAACATCTTGTGCGAATCTGTAGTAGGTGAAATGTTTGATTCGAATAATGTCTTGGAATTTCCTATTTATGGTGGGAAAGTATGGAGTTGTAGTAGTCCGATGGAAAAATCTTGGTATTGAGATCGTGACTTTTGGGAGCAAATAGTTGGAAAGGAAGTTCGAAATAGTGGTGTATTATTTTGAGGTAAGAGTTGGTTGAAGTGATGCGGGAGGTACCTTTAGGTAATTCAAAGAGGTACCTATGTGAATTGTTGAGGACTCTAATTTTTGGGCTAATTAGTCACGGGGAATTTATGGCTAATAAAAAGACTATCATTTAGAGAAGTCTTGATTGATGACCAAATTTTCAACTGCCTTGTCCGTAGAGAAACTCAGTTGGGATTATTTTGGTTAATGCTTGTTATGGTATGGTGGCGCATGTTTTGGCCATACAGCTCTAATCAAGGATATGTTTCTTATCCTTGGAATCTTCATATTAAAGAGTATAATCAGAACATTTTGGAGAAGGAGGTTATTAGCAGTCGAGGAATAGTAAGATTTTTGGGTGACTTTCGTCTATATTGTGATTTAGCTGAAGCCGGCTAAGGCGTTAAATATAAGAATTCAAGATTATTTTCCTTGGATTGTTGGCCTTGCAAGAGTCATTGAGCATGGCGTTGTGAAAAACATGTTGTTGGCCTCGCAAGAGAATTGAAGAAAGTGAATGGTATATCTAAATATTTTGAATTGCTAACAAGCTCTGAAGCGTTGAGTAGCAATTGTCGGTTATATCATTTTAATCGTGGAGCCATTATGGATTCTTTTAGAATTCTAGGTGTTGAAGTTCGATCTTCGGATTTGTTAAGTGTTTTATAAAGATGGTAAATGTAGTTGACCTTGAAATTATAATATTAAAGTAGATGCAGAAGAGTTTAGGTCATTTTGACTTTACGACAACAGTCGGGAATGGATTAATATGTTGAGATCTTTGGAAGTTCTAGGTAATGCTAATTTTTAGCGACCTTGGTCGCTAGGATGGAAAAGTGAGGAATGTTGATGTGGCGTGAATGTCTAGAGGAAAATATTATATCTTAAAGTACGTGGCTATTGGAGTTGAATATTATGTTATCTGGAATAACTGTAGATAAAAAGATTTATTGGAGAAGCGTGAATGGTTGTTCACATTTCTTTCAGTTGGCGTTGTATTGAGTTAGTCGATACAAGTCTTAAATGACATAATATTAATGTTAAGTGTGAACGAAGTCTATTTGCTAATGTCACTTCGTTTGCAGTTGGAGTTTCTTTGGCATACTCCGCTTGGGGATTTGTTCATCTTCCATGCTAGTGACTTAGTAAATTAGATTTGATATGGAACATGTTTTGGCGATATATAAGTTGTTTATGTTGCAGCTTTATATAACTGAAATGTTCCATTAGCATGATAATCATGTTTCAGATCAAGCTGCTAGTTTGGGTGCTCAAAATTGTGATGTAATAGTTTTGGTGAAGAGACCTAAGTGACGTGGTTTTGACCTCTTCATAATGTCGTTTCAAGAATCGAGGTTATCATATGTTAGTGGACTGGTCACTTAGGCAGAACAAGGTTTTCTTGTGGACTTGCGAGAGCTTTGACTCCGCGAAAGACTCTGCAAAGTGTCCCGGTACTAGAAGTGATTGTTGCAGTTCTGCAGTGTGTGCATCCTTAAATCTGTTCATTTAGCGGGTCTTAATTTTGACCCTATGAGCATGTGGGAATGCGTGAACTTTAGTTTCCTAACAAGTGAGCTTCAATGTTGAGTTTGTGAGCAGCGCATTGACGAGGTTGTTGCGTGACGTTAGGAGATTTGAGCCGATGGTGATAGCAATTTTTCATTGCACAGGAATTAGTGTACGTATACAGGTACTCGTACTCTGGAACAAGTATCACTGAACTCACTTACGTGTAAACGTTAGTGATAGTTCAATGAAGGATTTAAAGTATTTGAGAAGAATTATAAAGATGTCCGTAGGAAGGACCATGAGTTTCAAGTGAATGTTTGGGTGTTTTCGAAATTGTCTCCTTGGAAAGGAGTGGTACTTTTTGGTAACGTGGAAGCTTGGTCCGAGATTTATTGGTTTTTATGGGTTTTTAGATCAAGTTGGCTCTCTTGCGTATCGGTTAGTTTTGCCTCCGGAGTGATCCAAGATACATAATGTGTTTTATGTATCCATGTTTCGCAAGTCTATTGCCGATCTCTCTTATGTGTTGTGAGAGCAGCCAATCAGTTTGACGAAAGATTTGACCTATGAAGAGGAACCGGTTTAGATTTCCGACCGAATGGAGCAAGTGCTTAGAAGCAAAACATTTTTCCTCTTGTTAAAGTTATGTGGAAGAGACATCAAATAGAGGAAGCTACTTGGGAATCAGAGGAGCAACTAAGGCAGCAGTATCTCTATCTCATCGAATGACAAGTATGTAAATTTCGAGGACGAATTTTTTATAAGGAGGGGAGAATTGTCACATCCCGACCCGTAAATTTATCTTATTTACTAGCTTGGTTATAATAAGAATTTTTACCGTCTCCGAAATTGAGATATAGTTTAATTGGTCCCTAGAGGGGTTTAGAGGGACGATTATTTCGGAGAGTTATTCATAGGAGAAAAATGTAACGACGGTAAAATAGTAAATTTTAGCTAGTAAAAAGTAATTTTTATTAGGGTATTTTATTTTGGGGTGTTAAATTAGTAAAGTTGGGTATTTTTTTTATGTTGGGCCAGGTTGGTGTGAGGCCCAAATCCATTTTTTTCTTTCTCTTTTCTCTTCTCTCTTTCTCTCTCTTCCTCTCTCTTTTCTCTCCCGCGCTCTCCTCTCTCTTCCCGCTGCCAGAAGTCTCTCTCCTCCATCCGCCGCCTTCCGGCCAAGCCAGGCCGCCGGACTGGTTCCGTTCGGACCCCCGCCGTTCCCTCTCTCTTTCTGGGCCGGTGACCTGCCGGTTGCGCCGCCGAACGGGGAGGAAACTCCCCTAGCAACCGATTGCCTCTTTCGCCGGAGCTCCCTCCTCCGGCCACCAAAGCCGGTGATCTTTAGCTCATTTTGAAGCTCTCCTCCCGTGCAACAACCCCTCCAAAAGGCTCGATCCCTCTTGAGCTCGGTAAGGAGAAATTCGAAGTTGAAATTCTAGGGCTTTTAGGATATTTTCGTTTGATTGACCTAGTTAGGCTTGAAATTGGACTTAGTGATAGTTATGTAAGTTGTTTGGGATGATGAGAGGAAGATTCTGTTAAAATTTGGTAGAATTTGGACGTCGCCGGAATCGACCTCCGGCTGCTGCTGCCGGCGGAGCCGCCGCCGCCGCCGTTTTGGGGTTTTGTATAATTTTAAATATGTAATAATTAGAGGAATTTAATGTAGTGAATTGTGGAATTTTCAGACGAGTTTTGAATAGGTTTGTGAATTTTCGAAGTTTGGTATTTAAGCGGTTAAATAATGTAAAATCCGATCGTAGGATTTAAATCAATTTCTGGGGAAGGTTGTATTTACAACTGCCGAATATGATATTAAAGTTTGGATCGTTTCGATTTAAGAATATCGAACTTAGGCAATGATGAGCGTGATTATGGCTCTCGATTAATTTTGCCTATTTTATCAATATTTGATTTTTAGTGGAAAATTAATTATACATTTGGAACAGGACGTGAGGAGACTCAAATTGGAGAGACCTCGGATCGACGTCAGGCTTAGGCCTAAAGTTGTGAGTGGACCTTTGTTTTAAATAAAAAACATGCGATGAATGATTTTATTAATCATTTATTTCTTCTGATGAGATTTATTGATTTCTCGCTTATTTAACAATTTTTCCTCATTTGGAGAGATCCCGAAAATAAGATTTTCGGTGGATATATATGTTTTGGATTTTATGAGAATAGTATGTATATAAATGCTAGCTAGCCATACGTGCTTGGTCCGTCATAATGAGGTAAAATACCATTATGGCGTGTCGTGCGTGTTAGACACAAGCGTTATAGCCCTATATGAAAACTTCTTTCTTTTTCAGTTTATTTAGGTTTTCATATAGGGAGTCCACACGTATATGTACACCGTCCATTTTCGGTCATAATAAGGAAAAATACCATTATGGCGCAACGTGAGCGTTAGACGCCAGCGTTGTAGCCTTGTATGAATTTCTATTTTTCTGAATTGTTTCTGACGAGTGTAGATACATATGAATATATATGATTATATATAGTTAGCCTGAGAGGCTCCATTTTATTTGAGTTTGTGACTAGTCAGTGCTAGTCGTGAAATTGCCAGTTTATGAGTTAAACACTTTAAGCTGCCGCATGCAATATATTTTCTTTGAAATTAAAATGGGAATACATAAATAGTTTATTATTAAATTATTTATGTCCACTCACTCTAACGTTATTAAATGTCTTCCCCTGGGCCCTTCGTTTTAAAATGCCCAGTCTGCAGGATTGCATAGTTGAGATCGGGCGTACATGGAGAAGAGGCATAGTCAATAGTATAGCTTCCGCTCTTTTCTATTTATTTATAGTTCATTTCCTCTCAAATAGAGTTGCTCTGATTATGTGGTTGTCGTATATGATACTTGTTAGATTAGTAAATCTATATTGAGAGAGGTTGTGGTTTGTGGGGAGCACGAAGGCTCCAGGAGTCTATAAGGTTGGATTTGGAACCTTTAGACGTGTTTGCAGGTTTCTATTAGAAGGGTTGTCCATTTTAAGGGAGGTTGTACCGAAGTTAGCGGTAAATCTTTCCTTGGAGGTGGTCCCGCACGATTTACTCCGGGTTTAGGGTGAAATTCGGGGTGGGTCGTGTCACCATCTCTATCAATCACCTCATATTGTATTGTGAATTGTCACTGAGTCCATCTCCATACCAGTTTCTTGCAATGTTGTCTTGTGCATCATCAAAGTTGTCTTGTGCATTATCATCATCAGTGAGTTCATCTTCATATATACCAGTGTTCTGCCAAGTATTGACAAGTCTCGTCAATTAAAAAAAAAAGTTTTTTCAGACAATTCAATCTCATGCTCCTTTCACAAGTGAGAAACTTCTGTGGCGATCTCTAGTTTATTACATCTTGCCACCTCTAAAAATTGAAGTACTGACCACTCTGAAACGTGCATCTTTGAATAAAAACTCATGAGCTGAGGCAGATCCCGAAGCATAACATATCTTATATTTGGGAAGACAAACCGATGATAACGAGGTGTTGGTTCTAAAACTCCATCTTCATCTTCCTCGCCAACAATCTCTTGGAGGTCATGACATGAGTTTATCTCTAGATATGTGAGTTGAACAAGGCTTCTAGCCATAGAAATCGAAAACACAAATTTTATTTTAGAACATCCAATCACCTTCAAGGTTGTTAAGTTGGAGAATTTGACATTTTTCTTTTGACAAGATCAGTAAAACCAATTTTATTGCATTAGAGTTGGAGATGTTTCACATTCTCAAAATCTTCAGCATCCAAGGTATGGACAATACCAACATTTTCCTCATCTAACCATAACTCTTCAGACTTTTTTAATCAACAATCTTAGACTTTGATCTATTGATTTAGTAAGCCTGAGTTTCAACGTGGTTCTACCCTGACTAACCACATCCCCAATAGCAATATAGAATATTTCCAACTTTTGAGAGAGCAAATTTGTTGGATAACTGTCCGCATCCGAAATATCTATCTCTAAATGAGAAAGCTTAGACAAATGTTTTAGCTCAGAAAGCCTTGCATTACCTTCACACACCTATTTGATAATGTTGTCACTCATTATTAATTGAGCACCACAGGCAGATATAGTATGCTCAGTTTTGTTCTACATGAAGGAATTTATCATAGTGCAAACTCAAAAACATGGCAATCTTCTCAGCTAATTAATGCACAGAAAATATATAAGTTTATGGTAAGTTAATTATAATCTTCATTTTTTTCTTAACAAGCGAAAGTTCCGACAGAAATCAAGAACACCTACCATTTATTTCTCCTAATTCGGTCCCATGTGTGCTCAATCCAGCTCCCCTGACTTCAAGAATCTAGGTATCATATCATTGCACAGACATGGAGAGAGCAAACAATAACTACAAAAACAACATTCACATGCATTTCAGCTCCCTAAACATAATATCAATCACGTAATACATGCCAATGAGTTTATACTAACAAAAACAAAAGTTTACTAAAAAAATGAATTAAATTAACAGCATAGTAGAGTCTCCGTATAAATTTGATCTCACCTCCGGCGAGAGATGTTATCTGATAGCAATCTTATACAGAACGAATTAGAAAGAGAGCTCTAAGCTCACAATTGGCACTCGGCCAACCAAATCCTTTTTTCAACCCTAACTCCACGCTCCAAACTTTCTTTGTCATATCGTGTTCTTAGAGAGAGAATCATGAATGTTGTACAAATAAACATATTAAAAAGACTTGCAAGACATTGGGCAAATTTAGCCTTTCTGTGAGTTGATAGCGATGGTAGACTTACCAACACAAGTAGTTCCACAAACGAGAATAACTAATGACACTCTTTGATGATGAAATCTAAAACAGGAAAAGAATACTTGGAAATTTCACCATCTAACTTTATTTGTTCAATTTCTACACGGTTTGATAAAAGTAAATGGATTGACCTTGTCATCATCTTGTAATGATTTATGTACTTTTTCCCATAACCCTTCGATCGTTCCATAAGCTGCAGAAACAGAGAGATAAATGACTAAACTGTTGTAAGCTTGATAGTTACCTTGAAGAGATTAGCTACCAAATCAAACTGGGAGCTGCAACATAAGAGACACAAAGGGAATCGCTTCGTCCACTCCTCCTCGTCGGCGTCAGAGACTTGCCTCCTCTGGATCGGTACTTCTCTAGGAAGGGTTCGTTGTCGGAGATCCGAGTGGGCCTGGGCAGCTCTGTAAGGATAGAAAGAGGGGTGCGCAGGTTCAGTATGTGCGCTACCGGTGTACACCAAGCGACGAGGGTGCACTGCTCTACTTCGGCGTCCAATAACCGTTGTCGTAGCTAGTTGACGAGCACTGCAGCAAGTGAAACACCTTCTCGTGGATCTCTTCGCCGTTAGAAGACATCATCGGCGACGACAAATCTAGGTTTTGAGGTGGCGAAGGCTGCAACTCGGGTCGTGGTTAGTAGAGAGAGGGACAAAATTTTGAATTTTAGGCTTAGGAGAGAGAGTGAGAGTCGAGATCCTAAAAAAGTAACGAGAAGTGACGTTAACGGAGTTAGCTAACGGGGTTAGTAAGCCAACTAACAGAGTTATTGCCACCTAAGCTTCACCTAGGTAAAATATAAACACCCCAAGGCATGCAAAAGGATCCTTAAAAAAAAGGATTAAATTCATTTTACCCTCATGAGGTTTTGACCTCATTTCAGCCCCCAATCTCCTAATTTTGAAAATTTACCCCCTCAAGTTTCTAAATTTCATCAGCTTTGCTTATTTGCTAAGAATCGGTCAAAATTGAACGTTAATTTTGACTTTATTGCTCACTTTTAGGGCTAGATCAGTCGGTGAACGACAAAAATCACACTTTATGACCTAATTTCGAAGATTTCATGTTAGAATTTAACCTTTAAATTAGACAAAATATTAGCAAATAGGCTAGACTGATAAAAATAAGAAATTTCAGGGGTAAATTTTCAAAATTGGGAGATTAGGGGCTGAAATGAGGTCAACTCGAAATGTCAGAAAGGTAAAATGAATTTAATAAAAAAAAATACTAAATATAAATATCAAAAATTAAAAATAATAATAATATCAAAACTTATAAGAACAAGAAAATACAATGATATCGACGGTATAATCTATATGTTAGCCCTTTTTCCAAAACACTCGGGTCAAAAACAAAAATATCCAGTAGCGTTTAGTCTAGTAGCATAAGTCTTTCTTTATAAATGAGAAATCGTGAGTTCGATTCAAAATATTGTAACATATTATAAATTGTGTATTTGATAAAAAAATTAAAAAAAAATAAAAAAAAGTTTCTGGAAGCCAAAAACCGAAACCCGAAGCAAATGTAGCGGGAGACACTCGAAAGTCGAAAGAGGCTTTTCTCATCCCAAAAATTTTCAATTTCCAATCCCTGGTTTCTCACTCTCCCCGTAATCCGAAAACCTTCAATTCCATTCTCCTATATTCATTTCCCATCTCGGAGACTTCAATCTGATGGCCTTGAGCCGCACCGGTGAGTACTTGAGACTTCAATCTAATTATTCTTGCTCCAATCCTTGTGGATTTTGATTTTGTTTGTGGATTTGATTCCAGAGCTGTTCAATGAAGCTAAGAAGCTAGAGTTGCAAGGATTGGAGAAATACATGATCTCTTCTGCATGTATGCCTAAACTTGATGAGCTACTTCATGATGTTTACGCCGCTCGCCATCCAAAGCCGATTGATTATCACAATCGGAGAGATTTGATTCGGATATTCAATGACATCTCCAAGGAATTATATGGTTAACTTCTTCTTTCTTGGCTGTAATTACTTGCATTTAATCCAATTATTTTCGGATTTTAGTATTCAGTTTTAATATGCATGCAATTGCAAACTGTGCTATTAGTTATGTTAACTGTGAATTAGTTAGTGGCTAGTTCAGTGAACTCTACAGCTGATTCATCCTCTTAATGATGGAAATGCTACCGAGCAAAGACAAGTGTGTGATTTGCATAATGCTCGTTTATATTTCTGCGTGTTAGTTAGATTGCTATTGTTTCCTGACTTTTGTTTTGTTTTGTTTTGTTAAATTGTACTTTTCTGTTAATGTACCATTTGAGATTGAGTGCTGTTACCTACTTCTTTCAGGCAAATCTGGCAATATTCCAGTTGTTGAGGTCTATGGTTCGTTCGTGATGGATTTGTTCAGTGTTGAAAGTGATCTTGATCTTTCTGTTAGTTTCTGCAACAGTTTCGGCAGTCTTCCTCGAGATATGAAGATCAAAACCCTTCGGAAGTTTGCTAAAAAGTTTTTCGCTCTTCAAAGTAATAGCTGTTACTATGCTTATATGTCGGCAATCATATAACCTTTTTGACGTTGCGTACTCCTACTCACTCTTACCTAGACACACATCTAACAAACACAGAAAGAAATTAATACCCAAGTACTTTCAAAGTTTGCATCATATTTATTTTATGTGAGCTGGTTCTCAATGTCTCTGTTTTAGATGCACAGATATAAGTTAGTTTCAGGTAATTCTGATTCATCAATTGTCTTCTGCAATTGCGATGACACTTGAAAAACATGAGTGCTTTAACTTTTGTTGTGAGAGTGTTCTAATCAGATATCTTGAAGTTATATTATGTGTGTATGCCCTGTTAGCTATGGGATCTGTAGTGACACTGTGTACTCCAGTGTATTTCAGTTATCCAAACTCTCATAAGTTTCCATTTAAGGGTAATATCTTAAAAAGATAAGCCTAACCAGACTTTGTAGCTGTTTGATTATAATCACGATGATTTGAGTGTCTACATGATGATAATCAAACGGTTAGGTTCCCTTTAAATCTTCTTCTTTAAATAGGATCTGGCGAATCAAAATGCATTTAACCATTTAAGTGTTTATTGGGAAGCACTATTAGTATTACTAATTCAGTTACAATTAGATGACTAAATGGTCCAGTTGGTCAGTTTTTGTAGGGATGATTTTCAACCTAAAAAATGGACTTTTCAAATCATGAGATCACAATTTCGACGGTCCTCACATGTTGTCCTCAGGGCCCTCAAACTTAGAGCCTAATTAGATCATCTCCGTGATTCTTCTGTATATGTATGCGGAGACACATATATGTAATAAAATATATAGATAGGTAATATGTATGCGTGCCTCTTTCGCATCCAAATGATTGTGCTCCATACGTCATTGAATATCTAGCACTGTATTGATCTCAGATTTGCATCTTTGTGTTGTAGGGGCAGGGCATGTTGATGGTGTACAGACAATTATGAGTGCTAGGGTTCCAATAATCAAGCTTGTAGACTGTGGAACCGGAATTGAATGTGATTTATCTGTTGAGAACACGGATGGCATTGTAAAATCCCAGATTGTCTACCTAATATCTAGAATTGACGGAAGGTTTCAGAAACTGAGTTTTCTGGTAAAGACTAAAGACTGATATATGACTGTATAAAAGTAGCAGTTTGTCCTTAATGTTCACCCCATGGTCTCTATTTATCTTGCCAAGTTTACAACATTTTGATTCTGACACTATACACAATTTAAAACCCCATTTATATCTACTATATGTTTTTGAGGAAACACTCGATACTGTTTTGGTCTTCTTTATTTTGTGTGGTATGCTTCTTTAAATTTTCAGTATGACTTTTGATTTTGTTTCTCCTTTTCATATTAGGTTCTTAGACATGCAAGCTAATGTGTTATTATAGTAATAGGAAAGGAAAGCCTAAAAGAAAGGTTTAGGCCAAGGAGAACACAAAAGATACTGAGAGGAAGATAGGGAGGGTAACAATATCACTAATTGGAAATTGCCAGTTGTCTTCTGCTGCTGCTTATTGTAATTAGTGCACGGTTTTCTTTTTCGTTTTGTCTCCCTAAAGAATTAGTCCATGACTTCTCATTAATTTCTTCCAATACGGGAAAGAAATTCCCACCAGCTCAGTCTTAATTGGTAATAAATCAGTTCACCATCTTGTGGTTAGGCTTAATGACAACTTTGGTGAACAATTTAGCAAGGGATGAGTAGCAAGAATAGGTGATCTAGACATTAATATGTATGTGTTCTCTTTGATAGGTCTGATATTATGTACTGAGGTTTTGTTTCTTCTGAGTTAGGCTTTTTAGTGGTGTCCCTTGTTTGGTAATCTCCTTCATTGTCAATAATTTATTTTTCTTATTAGAAAATGAAACTGAAGAAGGCCCTTTGCAATATAATGTGCTTATTATTGATATTTAGGACCCATAGGCATAAAATGTACCCATATCAACTTTGTTCACTGTTTCAGATGAAAGCCTGGGCAAAAGCACATAATATCAACTCTCCCAAAGATCGAACTCTGAGCTCTTTTGGCATAACATCATTGGTTTCTTTCCATCTGCAGGTAAAAATTAAGTTGCTCATATTTTTGTCGTATCAAGCTTTGCATTCAATTATTTCTAAGCAATTGTGAGTCTTTTTTATTTGATTTAATTGTAGAACTGAAGATAAATGTGACTATGTGAGTGGTTGAATTAGATAAGTAAAATGTGAAGTAGTTGTGCTTTCGGTTAAAAAATGCTGTTGCTCTGGAAATAATTTTATATGTTTGAAAGTGAATGGTCCATGTTGTCTGCGGTGCAACTCCTCAAGGTACCTACTTCCTGCCTCCTAAGATTATAGAGTTCGGCAGGAACCCCCAGTTTTGAGCCTGGCCTGACAGAGCAGGCTTACGGTTTTCTGAGTATTAAAAAAAAAGGACAAAGAATTAAAGAATTGAAGGAATAACATTATCTGATGATGAAGGCAGCTTTTGTTTCATAAAAAAATATAAATATACAATCTAAACAATCCACAAAAGAAAAATTCAGATTCATCAGATGAAGCATCAACACTTAGTTGTTGCCCCCAAAAATAAACATCAAATCTTGGTGGATAAGTTGCTGATCCCTTTTTCTGTTCTGGTAAAATCTTTTGGCTTCATCCTTTTCAAGTCACCTTCTTAAAATTCGCTTTAGAATTTTCACTCATTAGGTTGTATTCCATTGGCTTGGTTAGATTTTTCTTTACTGTCCTACGTTTTACCCTTTCTGTTTAAACATTCTGTCATACGTCAGTCTAGGGATGGCTATCTGTAGGCAGAATTAGACTACCTTTGTACATATGTTTCTTTGAGTACATCTCCAGTTATTTCTTCATTAATTTCATGCAGACTCGAGATCCGCCAATATTACCTCCATTATCTACTTTGTTTGAAGGTGAGAATCTGAACACCTTATCCAAAGAATATATAAAATAAAAGGTCTGAATGGCCTCCATAAAAGTTAAAGTCTGAGAGTTGGTTTTCAGCAATTGCTCCTTTTTATTGTTCATTTTTTTTTCCCACAGAAAGATATCTTACACTAACACTACTGGAACTTCTACTGTCTGGTTCAATATAATAACTAAAAGTTGTAATTAAACTGTAAACAACTAAAAGTTAATTACTAAGCAGCTTATAGCAGCAACAACCTTCTCATTTGGTATAATATATGGCTTTAGAAGTCCTAGAGAAGCACAGGGGTCAGTTTTTGCTTTATGATGTGTAATTATTTATCTTTTCCTTTTTTAATTTGATATGTTTAAAGCAATTGTGTTTTTTTATCCCTGTATTTTACCATTTTGACCAATTATGTTCGTTCTTTTGAATTTAACCAATCTGGTTCCTGTTTTTATATATGTTAACCAATGTGGTCCTTTCTGTCAATTTGGTGTCACATTGGGCCTTTGAGGGGTCTTGTGTTGTAGGTTTAAACAATTTTTCTAGGTTTTACCTCTTTACCCATTTCTGGCTTTGCAATCTAACACCAAAGTGATGGAAGTCAGTAGTGACCATATCTAATAGAGATATATGCATGAAATTGGCCAAGGGGATAAAACACAGGAACCAAAAGGGTGAAGAAACAGCTAGAAACTGGTGACTTTATAGCTTTAGTTGTGTAAACAGTTCATATTAAAAAAGTAGACACTGGTCATTCCATTTATGTTTTGTTTTTTTGTTACAAAATGAAAGTATTTTATTGATAAGAGTGCTTTATATTGAAAACGAAACAAAGTTTCAAACTATCGGTTTTTTTTTTTCGTATCATTGTGAGTTTGTGACAATAAAGTTATCTTTGGTGTCACAGATGGAACTGATCCTGCCTCTGTAATGAAGAGAATAGAAACTTATTTGGAGTTTGGAAAGAGAAACAAAGAATCCATGGCCGATCTTTTCTTTTCTCTGTTAGTCAAGGTAATGTCTGTACTTTTCATCTCCACATGAGTTGATACTTCAAAAAATGCTTTGAGATGCTAATTTCCTTTACAAGGTTACGCATGATGTTCATACATACTACTCAGATACATTTCTTCTATATATAAAGTGTTTCTTAGTTCTTTCTACAATAAAGGTAGCGTCAGCTGAAAATCTCTGGCAGAAAGGTCTATGTGCGAGTCTGTACGAAGGATCGTGGACATCAAAATTATGGGATCCTTACTATAATTCTATTAATGTAACATCACATTACCCTTTCATTTAAATAAAGTTTTGGTTCTGTTGCTTCAACATGTTCAATGTGTGTTAACTACAATTTCAACAGGTTGAGGATTTCACAGATCTATCTCAAAATGTTGCAAGGGCGGTAGGAACAGAAGAATTCCAAGAGATCTATAGGTGTATTCATTCTTCTCTCAGTAACCTCTTAGCATTTTCAGATAACCAGATGGAGGGAAACAAGTTGGTGGATCTTTTGTTTGGAACGAAGTCGGTGTGCATTCCTAGGCAATTGAGTACTAAAAATGTTGATGAAAGCATAGATCAAAGTCCTCCAGAAGGTCACCAGACAAAGCGGGTGCGAGTGGAATTTAAGGCTGGGATAGGCTGGGAAGAAAACCAGCTAGAGAAAGGTTTGAACAAAATACAGCCAACTCAAAGTTCAGGAACAGCAAATCAAGTGGCATTTAGGGGAGGAAGACAACAAGCTGATGGCCCAGTAGGAAACACGCAAATAGATGGTTTGGGAGGAGCCCAGCAATATCATGGTGAAGCAACATCAAACTTAAATGCTCAAGACGAAGCTCCACTAGTTCCTACTCGAACTCCACTTGTTGGCACATTGTGCAATTCAATTTCTCAGCAGACTCCACTAGTTTCTTAACAACCTTCGTAGGTGGCTTCAAATTCAGGTAAGAAATTCGGTGAAGCTCCTCACTCCTAACCAAAACTTAATAGATCTTGAAAGTTCAGATTTATATCATCATCCTGCCAATTCCAAGGTTTAGATGGGTCCCAAAGGCTAGAGTAACCTGTTCCAGTGCCTCATCAGTACCATCTCATACAGAGCGGCCGCCGTCAGTTTAAAAGCAATTGTGTTAATCTCAAAACCAATCAAGGATCATTTGTCTCCCAGGTTAGACTGTACCATTTCAATTAGATATTGTTCGACTACAATTGTATCGTGGTGTTGTACCAAATTAGGTCGAGTTAGTTGTATCCTGTAAATGCATAGGTGCAGTACTAGATTAAACTAATCATTTGTTACTTGTTTTTTGAAATAGAATTTCATTAAAACAATTTGTGAATGAGAATGCTCAGTCTTGCATAAGCATAATACTAAATTGATCGATTATTAAGAATCATTGCATAATATTCATGTGTCAAAAATATTGGTACTCTGCAGCTAAAATTAAAAATTTGATATTGAAACATCTCAACTAGGTTTCTTTATTTTTATATCAATGTATCATTTGGTAATTTTATGTATCCTAAAAGTTTTATATAATTTGTATGAAAAAAGAGATGTAACAATTAGAGGTGTATGAATAAAATTTCTCGGGTCTAAAAGACCCAAACAGGAAAAACCGAAGGACTAAGCATTATAAGTATAGCATCTTCTAGCTCTGGACATGGTAGAAATATCATCAAGAAAAGACTGGGCAGGCATGGATAGGAGGATTGTCAAAGAGGACTAAACCAAAGCTATGATTTGATGCTATCTTTGGCAAGAGCATCAACAACCATGTTTCCTTCTCTAAAAATGTGGCTGATCTTGGCAATGTTAAACTTGGTTATGAGGTTTAGGCAACCAGCAATCAAGGAACCCAGGGGATGTAAACCACAATCATTCTTCTGAAGAAGTTGAACAAGAATGGCCGAATCTGATTCAATTTCAATCTTTTGAACATTAAGTTTAGCAGCCAGTTGAAGACCATAAAATAAACGTCATGCTTCAGCATCTAAAATCTCACAAATACCAAGATTTATTTGAAAGCCAGAAATTCAAGAACCACGATGATCTCTTATAGTTCCACCAGCACCAATTTTGCCAGAACTAGAATTCCTAGAACCATCAATGTCAATAGCAGGAACCATCAATGTTGATGAGCCGTGACTTGGTTGGTTAAGGTGTTTAACTGACAACTTTGAGGTCATGGGTTCAAATCTCATTAACATATGTAGGTTGTGTGAGTTATTAATAAAAAGTTAAAAAAAAAAAAAAAAAAAAAAAAAAAAAAAAAAAAAGTAGCTGAAAGCATTTTCAATATTACTCTTGATATTAACATCAATCGAGATTCTCATGTAATTTGGTGTTCAGTGTGCCATTTTAAGGGAAGTGCTAGAGGCCCTACAGCTCGATGTGTGCTTATCCTATTTTGACTGGGAGATCTCTTTTCTATTTTATTTCCGTTTTAGTAAATGCAGCATTTCTTTGTAATCCAAGCTCACTGTTTGAGTGACAGTTGTAGGCGCCAGGCTGGCTAGTTGTGTGTTGTTAGGATCAGCGACATGCGTCTCGCATGACCACGCTCCAGCTATTTAGCTGATTTTCCTTCTAAGAATTGGGCTCAATTTAGATCCGTCCCGAGGACGAAAACTAGATCATATAACGATCGAGCATTTCTTGAAACAGAAAATTAATAGTCAGCTCAAAAAAAATGGTTGATCAAAAACAAAAATGGTTGATCAAAATGGGATATGTATACTCCATTAAATATAGAACTGGGAGAAGCAATGCTACCCAGATGCTCTCTCAAGACTGTTGGAGCTTTCTACCCTCATTGGTACCTCTCAACCAATTCATAAATATGTGGAGAAAATGCGAAAATATTGTTTACAGGATACAGTGGTTAACGTAGAGTTGCAGGAGCTGCAGTAAGGTACTTCTCCTCAGCAACCGTAAACCATTATGAAACTGTTGCTCCACCACCTCTGTTACAACCTAACTCTATTCCTGATTTAGCTCGGACAAATATATCAATTGATTTCATTAATGGACTACCAAATTCAGAAGGATATATTGTGATTTGGGTGGTTGTTGATAGGTTAACCAAATATGCACACTTTATCCCCATGTCTCACCCTTGTACTGCAGCATCAGTAGCTCAACTATTTGTGAAGGAGATCTTTAGACTCCATAGTTTACCTGAACACATAATCTCAGATAGAGATCCAGTGTTTTTGAGTTTGTTCTGGGAATCTTTCTTTAAACTGCCGGGTACCAAATTGGACAAGTCATCTGCTTATTATCCACAAATAGATGGACAGACTAAAAATTTAAACAGAACCTTGGAGCAGTATTTAAGATGCACAGTTGGAGAGAAACCACAAAATCGAGTGCAGGCTTTGTTAGTTGGACGTCAATAAACAATGCACTAACCAAACTTTGTTTCCTTTATCATAAGTGAAGATAAACCTAGCTGGTCATAGGTGGATGAATGAAAGATCCAAGTACCCTAAATATAGGGTCGATCAGTTTTATGACAGCAGGAAAAAGCATTGGAATCAAGCCCGCATATATGACAATGACAAAGCTCTAAATACTCCCCTAGTTCTTTCTAGGTTTACAACTCAATATGGATTATGTTGATTTGTCCACCAAACAAACAATTTAAAACTCACTCGATTTTGAGTTAAAGGGATTTTCATTCATCAGACCCTTAGTGGGTTGATAACAATTGAATTTAAAAGCGTCAAGCATGCAGTCTGGTACATGCTCAAACCAAAATCTTCTGGTGCTAGTTTCATATAGGATCGACCTTTTCAACTCACTCGTGGGAATGAATCAACCTTTTAACTTTGATTCTAAGGGATAAAGTATGAAAACTTGAGAACAAAAATGAAAAAAAGAGTCTAATCTTGTACCAAATTTTGAGGCAAATCTGAAAGTTCCTGGCTACATGTACATCATAAGAAAGCAGAAATCATAATGGAGTATGTAACTAATGGCTGGATACTGTTGAATCAGTTACCCAGATCTAGTTTAAGTCAAAGTACCTATTCAGTGACTAGTGTGTTTTGTTTGCTGGATACTAAAGCAAATTAAGACAAATAATTCACAATATCAGAAAGTTTTCTTAGTATAGAGAACATTAAGATGAAAGTTGAAGGAGACAAAAGGTCCAGGTAGGCAGTCCAAGTAAATCTAAAACTAATTACAGTGATGGCAGGAATCTACTACAAGATAAAGGTGATGGATGTGGGTAGAAAGAGGGCTAGAGCAAAATCCCAAAGGTATTAGAATGTTTCAGGTATTAAGGTGATCGTTACCACAGTTCTACAAGCATAAACAAAGGAATCTTGATTGGCAAGTAGCTTACTGTTGACTTCCATCCGGATTCACTGTCACTTTGAGCAGTTTGAAGCCAGTCATCCCTCTCCCGACTCTGTACATCAGTCCAGACATTAGAAAGACACCAAAACAGATGAAATTTTCATGTTTAGGGGACATTATTCTGTCCTGTACATAACAGAAGCCCCCATCTATTTCACATCTGTAAGGTACATATACCACAATGTCTAAAGGGTGAAACAGGTAAACTTAAAATTCAAAAGGCAAATAAAACTAGTTTCTTGACAAGCTGGCAACATGCACATTTGGAATGTTGATATCAGAAACGAGAGGATAGATATTCATCGGACCGGATTCGTACCATATATGGCTTCCATATTCTCTTCCTTGTAGACACCAAGGGGAGATCCATGGACAGATAAAAGGGTCTCCCCAGGCTTTGGAAGCCTTAGCGCTTTAGGTGTGACCCCAATAGATAGCCTCTGGCTACAGACCTGCAGTATAGACCACTAAACTAAAATGACTGGAACATCTACTGGAAGAAATATTGATCAACACGCGCTTTTTCTTAACATCACCAGAGCATCATTTGGTGGCAATCAGTAATCATAGTGCCACTAAGCTAAGTAGTATCAGGTATGTGAACTAGTCATAACTTAATGCCTAACTGAAACCAAAAAAGAATAAAAGTAAAAAAATTCAATACCGACCGCTCAAGAGACAAGAAATGAACATTAGCTAAAGGCCATCTGAGTTGCACCAGTATAAAAATGAGTCAACACTTAGAATTAACAATTGTCTAACAGAGAAAGAACAGTGAGAAAACAAACATACATCAAAATGGAACTAAGCTGAGACCAACAATCCCCTAACGAAAGAAAAAGAGCCTTCTAAATAATGACTGATGAAGATATTATCATTGAAACTTTCAGCACCCTAGAAGAGCTTACAAAATAATTCTTCATTTTCTTTGTAAAGCAATGAACATTGGTTAAGGCTATCAGCATTAAGAACATGACAAAGAGACCACAATTAGATTATCTGACAGAGAGAAAAAGAGGACATAGATCAATCCTATCCATTAGAGACCAAATTGAGTCCAAGAATCCCCCAGCCAAAAAGCATTTGCTAAATAAATGGACTCTAGCAAATTACCACTTTTGGTCATGAAAAAGAGGGAGCTATCCTTAGAATTCTGAAGTCACTGAACACCCAAAAGAAAACCCAAAAATTGGCCTTATCCAACCCTCCTCCATCTCCAGCCCACTAAAATGTCCAGATGCGTGAGTGTACTCAACTCATTTCCATCCATCAGACCTAGATGGCCAACCCACTGTATCCCAATGAAGATCTACCTATTCTACCAGCGATGTTTTTCTCCACACAATAAAGGATTAAGTAATTGACCAGCTCCTGGAAAACCCTCTGAAAAGATTCAAACACAGCTTTCATTGCCTACTTGGAATGCAGGAGGATGCAATTAAATTACTCCCATCATATTTGCACCAGTGATAAGAAAACTAATCACAAAATCGTCATTTCCAAACTCTACGCATTTCACCCGAGTGGATCTTTGCAGGTGCAACCAAATAACCAACCTAGCTAACAAAATGCTGAGCATCCAAATATTTGCTAGGAGACATGATGTAAGAGCTACAAGAGTTGAGAATCCAGCATCCATCCCATATATGGTGTAGCAGACATAATCCTATCATGTTCCAGCAAAGTTAGCAAAGCGCATCATTCCCCAATCTCAGTGCCTCTCATAGTTCTCCTGACACCCAAATATCATCCCAAGGCAACAAGAAGTGCACTACATGAAGGGCCAATAACTATGTTTACAAGTTAACTAAACATGCATAACAAAATGATATCACCAAAAGTAAAAATAATCCCAGAATCTTCTCCCCAGAACCAACAGCCAATTGATTACATCTTCATACCTTGACAAATAACTAAGGTTCCTATTGGACACACTTCCTGCTAAAAAAGCATCCCAACCATTTGCTTTACTACCCTGCACAACTTCCATAGGTCCTCTCATTTTTCTAACTGATTTGCTGCACCAATCAGATTGGGAACAAGACTAGTAAGCAGACAAGCTACTTAACACTGATTACGAACAAGTTAAGTAAAGCTTCAACACAATTTAACCTCCCTCCAAGAGAAAGAATGTTTTTTTTTTTCCAACCCATTCCACCACCAGGTACTTAAAAAAAAGGCTTAGATCTTAGCTTTAGAGGTAATCCCAAATATTTCAAGGGGCAAAATCTGGCCGAAACAGAATTCCATTGTTCATGAAAATTTACTAGAGCAAGAGATAACTTGTCCTTGTTAGCCGTTAGCACTAATGCAAATCAGCTTAAGACTTTTTATACATCCTAAAGTTAACAGTAATGGGATATACAGTACTGGAACAAAAGTAACTCAGATTGAGACTTCATATAGGTCCTAAAGACACAGATAATAATACATGTACACATTTGGAACCAGACAAACCACCAAGTTGTTTAGGCCTTCTGCTTGTTAGAAAATGATAACTAAAAGAGACTACCGCTGAAAATGTAAACTAAGAGCAGCTTGATTAAATCAGATTTGGAAAGAAGCTACAAACTCCGGGAGTTTGGAGGGAATCATTCTGCCCTGGCATCTGTGTATCAAATGGCTCCTCTAAAACCTACAACACAAGTAACATTGAGGTAAATTTAACATGCATGCAGCGTGTATGTGTGTATCTATTACCTAATAGCATGCTACTAAAGATTTATAGCATCATAATATAATTTAAACATGAAAAAATGCAATTGAGCATGTTGATTTACTTGAGAGACTGATGTGAAAGCCCTATAATTGACGACAGAGAACTTACAAAATCTCTTATCTGCAGATTATCAGCACCCAAAAACCTTGATCTCTCTGCCACCAATCAACTCAGTTGTGTGAGATAAGCAGTACAAGAAATGAGGGGGTGCAAATATACTCTAATTCTATTACTCCATGTCTGAACATAAAAATGTACCAATACCTGCTTTACTAGAAAACTCAAAGCCACCCAAAGTTTGGCAACCAGAGTGAGCCACTGAGAACTGGTTAAGAAGAGAAAAATGTAAATTGGGTCCATCATTCATGGATACATTGCCATCCTCACCAATCCACTGAAGTCGTAGATGTCCATTTTCTTTAGTTTTTACAAAGGACAGGTTTGGAAAGTTTTCTTTGAAAAATTGCAAAACCGGTGTTTCCCGCTGCTCCTTGGTGCAATATGAGCGAAGCAAATGCAATTTGGTCAGCACATGTTCAATCTCCACATCACTAACAGCCTTAATGGCAGAAATTCGTCGTTCAACTGTAAGACAGAAACCAACAACAGAAGCATCTTGTCAGCGCAATCACTAATCATCAGAGCAATAGTTCAACAACTGAAATTCAAGGTTGAATTTGGAATTCAGAGTTACTAATTCCAATGCGCACTATATTGTAAAAGAAAAAGGCTTCTCATCGAAACTGACCCTTATTACAACTAGCACCATTTCTCAATCAAGAATATCTGTCAACAGACACACATAAACTACAAGAAGTGGCAAAGTGACACTATACGTCTATACCATCCAGGTCCGAGAACTGATCTTCCAGCCTCTCATTCTGGGTCTCCATTTCCTCAGCAACTTTCTGTACAGTTCTTTTCGCTGCTTTTCTTGCCATATGAACAGTCAGTTTGCTAACATACCCAACAAGAAAATCCCAAATCAGTTATAAGCTTCACACACAATTCTCATACTCTTTGCAACCATAAAAACTAAATATTCAAATTTTTCAGTATAACTTTATCAAAAACACCCAATTAAGATATAAAGAACAATGCCCAAAAATCCAATAAGAACAATCTGGCAGAAGTCATAGTTACAAATGATGGGTGAGTATTCTAAGCAATACCCAATAACCCAGTAAGCACAAATTGGAAGAAATAACTGTTACAAATGATGGGTGAGTGCAAACTAGGAGACTGAAGACATGAAATTAAAGAAAACTAGGGTTTTGGCGGTAACGCGAACTGGGAATTGAAAACTAGAATTGAAGATTAAAATAGAGCATTAAGCAAAGCACATACATGATGGGTAATGACAGAAAGAGAGAAGACTCGACCGAGAGAGACGAAGAACAAAGAGAAGAAAGAAAAGGAGGTTTTTGGGGTTAAGCCGTTAGATTGGTTTGCTTTAAAAATTCTCCAAGAGCAACTAACTTTTGCTTTAAAAATCTCTGGCATTTATTGATTGTTTTTGGTGGTTGTCGATTAAGTAAATCACAACTAGGGTTCCTGTACAATGATCCCACCAGATCAAAGTATCAGGCTCTGTATTGTCTTGTGGGATTTACTGTAAGGCCTCACTGTCATCAGAAAGCACCAAACATGCTCCCACCGCCACAATGTACATTTAGTTTGTTGCCTCTTGAATACATTAATAAGGCCATATATTCATTATTCTTATCCTTCCTCCTTTGTTCCTAGCTTGCTCACAAACTTCATTTTTTCTTTATCTTTCGAAAAACGCTGGACTACACCACAGTAAAATACGTCAATGTGTTCTCACCACGTGGTAAAATGTTAGTCACAAATTCAAATCTGAAGGGTATATAAGTAAATATATCAACTAACTGTTGTTGCATCAATAAACCTATCACAAAAACTAAACCCTCTATCCCCAACCAACTAGTTTCGACTCTCTCTCTCTCAAAGACCAGTCAAATGAAGACTTAAGGTCTCCCCCGAAACCCGCCTGCCCATCCCCAAGCCTGTCCCAACACCGCCACGGCCTCCGCCTCCCCAGTCCACAAGGCTCAGGTACCCCGAATCCTCCTCACTGACCTAGTCAAAATCCTCAAGCGCGGCAAAGAGCTTCGAAGCCAACGCCATCAGCCAAAGAGAATCGCTCCCCTCCGAGGAGGAAATCTGGAGGAAATAAGAGGAGGAGCATGACAAAAAGGTTATAAGGCGTCTCTGTGCGGCGGCGCTCCCCCCTCTGCATGGCGATTGTGTCGGCTGAGGTGCCTCTATCAGGGTTTTCAACTTTTGTTAAGGTGCGGCGACATAGGCGGCGGCCGACGGGTACAACTTTGAAGAGGCATACCAAAAGGAACAGTGAAGTCTAACCTGATCACTATACGGCTCCGATCAGAGCAATATAGAAGGAAGGGAAAATGAGAATGGGTTCTGGACTTCTGATGAAAAGCATGTGCTTCTCCACGTGGTGATACTCAAAATAGTTTCATATGTAGTTCCTTTGAACCTATGTTGCACGGACACTCCACACCTAGACACTCCGACACGCCAACATGGTGCCCGACACGGTAAAATCCGTGTCCGAAAAAGTTGACTTTTCGGACACGCCGTGGACACGTTGACCAACTCCGACACGGCACTTCGACACCACGTCAACGTTTCAGAATTTTAAAAAAATTTTAAAAAAAAAACATTATCTAACCGGGGCACGCGCAGCTAGCAGAAACGGATTCGATCTCTTCATCTCTTGACTCTTCTCTCCTCTCTCTGCCGGATTCGATCCATTGCTAATTAAGCCGGGCATGTTGATTTTTTTTCTGATTCATTTCTATCTGGAATACTCGATTGATTGGTCTAATCAATCTCTAGAATATACAAGCTTTACGTGGTACCGATTCGATTCGATTCCGATTAAGGAAAACACTGTCGACTCTTCTCTCCAATCTCTGCTGAGTACCGATTCGATTCCAATTCGAAGAAGACGTTCATCGTCCGCCTCCCATTCTCACCGTTCGCCTCACCAGTCGCCAGTCCGCCACGGCACCACCCATTTGATCTCTTCACCGATCTGATCTCTTCTCTCTACCATCCGCCGTCGTTGTCGTCGTCGTCGTCGTCGTCGTCGCCGTTGCTAAGGTTAGTTCATTTTCCTCCTATATCTGATAGTTCATTTTGCACTTTATTGTTAGTATTTGATGTGATGGATTAATGAGCATATTCTTTAGTCTGCTACTGGAATAGGAGCTAGTAACTAGTTTGAGACTTTGAGTTAAGGAGCCAGTAATTGCTTTCAATAATTTGCAGATGTTGTGAGACAAAATATTGTTTCTGTTAAGTTTGATTTGCATCTATTCATGTGTATTTATCTAAATTGCTTTCAATAATATGCAGATGTTGTGAGTCCTATATAGTTTTTGTTAAGTTTGATATCCACCTATTCATATATTTTATATTAGATCAATTAGGGAATAACAAGTTTGGATGGATTATAGATATGATAATTATATTAGTTCATCTTCTTGTCTATTAGGTGTTGCTGTGCTAGAGATTGGCCTTTTTGAAAACAAGCTACTGCTCGAGTTTGTTTTTCTTTAATGTTATGTTTTAGGTGCTCTTTTTAATGGTATTAGTTATGCACTTGACTTATTTCTTATGGTTATGAAATAGATTAAATTTAGAACTTTATTTGGTAATGTAATGAACTTATTTCATATTTTAGTATTTTTTATCTATTAAAAATACATAATATTTGTCGTGTCCAAGCCGTGTCGGAAACTCAGTTTTTGAGTTGTGTCGTGTCGCCGTGTCTGTGTCCGTGTCCTTGCAACATAGCTTTGAACAAGTGGGAAGGGAAAATCAACACGTATAATGGTTTACTTTTAGAGGTAGGGAGGTCTCCCACTTGGTCAGACTGTAAATGCATAAAGTAATATTGTTCCCTTTCATTTTATCTCAGTTAAAACAGATTTTAACAGCTCATTGAAAATTATGATGGTACCCCAGCATTTCGGCGTTTACATACAAAGGCATATTGCAGCTTTTGCCTTATCTTTTTTAGTTCTTTCCTGCCAATGTGTTTGTATATTCTTTATTTTTCACCATGTAAAGACATTAATGAACCAAAATTGCTTAATGTACAATGCCAATGTGTTTGTATATTTTTTTTTTTTTTTGACAAACTGAAATATTTCATTGAAAGGTTTCAAAAGCCATAATGGCAACATACATGAACCACATGAGTTTTATAGTACCATTACATTAGACAACGCGCCCACTTATTGTGAGCAAAGTAAAGAATAGAAAAACTAGGTATAAAGAGATACCAGGGTAGCACACTACCAAAACCAAAACGCTCAATTGCGGTACTCCAAATAATGCATACCATCTACTTGTAGCTAGTTCCACAGTTTGCTCCCTCAAACACACATCAAACTATCACTACATTTTAGCTTTGCCCTTAGGATCAGGGCTTGAAGGGGTGTCAGCAAGGAGGATGCTCAACACATCATTACTAGCAGCACTTGTCCTCTGAGATGGTGTTTTGTTCTTGGAACCAATAGGATGACCTTTCTTCTTCTCCTGCTTTATCAAGGAGGCCGGTTTCATGATCAAACTACCATTTGGACCTTGAATCAGTCTTAGCGCACAATGGAAAGCGAATGTTGGCTTTGGATTTCTTCCCTCTAGCCACAACAAACACCACATTTTCAGATATCTCATTTAGAGGAGAGCGAGGGCGTTTCACCACTTCCCCCACCAAACCTGAGTTACTAGTCACAAGCACATTCTTCTGCACCACCTTTGTCACATTCTCAACCGCAGCCAATTCTGGGGGAACAAGTTCAACACTCAGAATAGTCTCTTTAGAGCTAGCTTCAGTGGAGTATACACTCTTTACCAATTGAATAGAATCATCAGCATTTGGCATTTTTCTGTTATGCACCATATCAGCTACCTGCATACTCACAACATTTTCACTAAACACAGGCACATTACACTTCAAACCTTGATATTGATCTATCAAAATTGGCTCACTAACTGCAAGAGTTGTGACCGATTTTTCAACTGAGGGTTCTATCATGTTGACATCTAGGACCATATCAACATCAGTAGTGTTTCCCACTTTAGGTACAGCTACAGTATCAGTGTAGGTGACCATCTTTGGTTCTTCAACTTGTGACCCTTTCGGCCCTTGCTTTGGGTCCCCATTGCTATCAATTTCCTACAACACAAAACTTGTCTCTGCATAATCTTTTGTAACTAAATCAAGAGAAGTCTTCTTGAGGACAATTGGCTTACGCTTTAGGGCTAATTTAGGAGCAGCTAGAGGCTGCAAAGATTGCACAAACGTAGTTCTAGCCTTTTCAAGAGGAGCACTTGTGAATTTCAATAAACCTTGTTAGAAATTGGGGTTTGCTAGATTTGCCAAGGACTCAACTCTGTCCTCCTTTTGCGCGGAAACCGACTTGGAGCTAGAAACTTGAAACTTACAACTTCCATCACTATGAACCAACAATTTGCAGGCAGAACACATACCAACCAAATTTTCATAGTTAAAGAGAACATTCTTCACTATAGCAGGAGCAAGTTTGAGTACCTTCTCAAAGATGAAAGGTCGATCTAGCTTGCGAGATACCCGAACTCGCACTTCAGCAATGGAATTGAGAAGCGGCAGATCCACGAAAGGGTTATCACCAGCAACAATAGCAGCATCTTCGATTGTTTCATGCACCTCCAATTTTGGGGGAATCTTTTCAATTCGAACCCAGAAGAAGAGCGAGTTCATATCAATGGAGTCGAAGTCATCCAGGCCATCATATTCCTGCACAACCATCGGTGCACGAAGGTAATACCATGGCCCTCCCTATAAAACTCGATTTCGGTCTCGCCGAAGATCAAAAGAGAAGAGGAACAGGCCAGCATGTCTCGCTTGAACCTTAAATTTTCTAGTGAGCGTCCAAACGCGCTTGAAGGTTTGTTGAAGGTCTGTTGGATTGACTTGTTTTGGGATTAAAGGCTTTGCAAGCAGATAGGACTGAGTATTACGTCGTTGAGCCGCTTCAGATCGACGAGAAACGTCGAGGACATCATTCCCGACCAGGGCAAGAGAGGCGGCGAAACTTGCCACGACCTCATTAATGAAGTTGGACATGTTGATCTGTGGTGGGGTTGAGAAACTTTGGGATAAATTCCGGTCAAGGATGATCGGATTTAGAAGAGCGGCCCTCTTTTGGTTTGCGTCAGAGGAAGCTCTGAACATTAGGGTTTTTTTTTTCTGTTAAATAAAATTGATCTAAGAACCCTTACACCGAGAAATGTAGCAACAACTAATGATACACAAAATAGCTGACTTGGAACACTAAGCTTACTTCTTATCCAAAAGACCAATAAGAGATGTTCCATTTTAGACTTGAAAAGCGCATGGTTAAAAGGATTTGGAAGCAATTAAAAGAAAGAAAAGTTCATTTTGACAAATCCTGAAGATCCCAAATTGCAGAGTTCATAGCAAGTGTGACCCAAAAAGAGCTCCAATGTTTTGACAACCAACCTTTTGCCTCCCCTGCAAGAAGTCTGAATGGCACTGGAAACTAAAGGAAAAGGCTGCTTTTTCGATGAAAAAAAAAAAAATTTGCTTTCCGTACTTAAAATTTCAGATATCATATACTTTCCGATAAATACGCAATTCAAAACACCAAATCAGATTCCAAATTTGGAGAGACCAAGAACATGAAACATATACCCAGTTGCCAAATTCACTAATATTTGTTATTTGACAACCTAAACAAATCGACAATCTAATACTTCATGCTATACTTCAAACATGCCCAGTAGCTTTAGTACTTCTGGTGAGATGCGATGCTCTTTTTGCCAAAATATGAAAATGCACAACATTTTGGAGTTCTTTGATCGGACTATATATGTCTGATCCAACTAGGATCAAACAACTTACAAGTACTCCAAGCAAGTAATCCACATACCCACACACAAATGAACTGTTTTAAAAGCTAAAATCACATACCTCGCAGAATTTGAACTACCGGAGAGAGAGCTTCCAGGGTTTGGGAGTATTGACGAGGCCTGCATCTGGGGACACAAGGATTCAGGCAAACTATGAAGCTTTATTGTGAGGGATGAGGTCGAGGAAGAGAATACACGTTTTCGTAAGTTTCCAATTTTTCTTTTCTTTTTTGGCTGATTTCAAGTTTTGTAATTTAAACACCCTAGAAATCTGCCAAGATTAGGATTTTTTCTGGTTTGAAGATTAGGATTCTTTCTGGTTTCAAAGATTTTTTGGTTATTCTCTCTTCCGGTAACAATCATGGTCGACGAGGTTTCCCTATTAGCAGCAATTGTGTATTCACATATATGAAATTATGGTTTTCACGAAAGTGAGACAATACCCAAAAGAGAAATAGCAGGATGAAATTAAAACACAAAAACACCACAATGAAAGAGAAGTTTTCCTAGCTCAAATGAATTTTGACAACATCTGGTCAGGCAGATTTGAACCAAAGCACATTTGAACGCCATGGCATGAGCACAGCATGGTAAATTAAAATGAGGTGAGACATCTACCAAGGGCCGACTCAATTTTGAGCTTGCACTCGTTTAAATCTGACTAGAGGAATTGATCAAGTAGTTGTCACAAAAACTTGGTACTCAATAGGATATTCACTGTTTCATCAATACAGATGGTCTCTGATTATTCAACTGTGCTGTAAAGCAATTTGGAGATATAAATGTCAGTGCAGACGAGCATACAGCAACAATGAAGTAATGAATTCTAATTCTAACCACCACTGAACTACGACCAAAAAGAACCCAACAGTGAACTCATTCTATGTTACACAAGCCAACGCCTCAGAGAGATCCTACAAATAGCTACCCATATTTTGCATTATAAGCTTAAGCAAACAGGGAGAAAATTGGCAAAATTGCGCTAAAAACTAATAATATGATGAAAAACCTGATCCAGACAACATTAACTGATACACAACTAGGAAACAACATAAATAGGATGATGAGGAAGCCTTAGTGGCTTACCACTAACTCCAGTTTTTCTTACAGAGAGGTAGAGGAAGGCTGCAACTTTTTGTCACTTGCAGCTTTATTTTCGTCATCAAAGAAGTCCTGAAGTGCAATCATCTTAATGGAGCTGGACTTTAAGCTCTTTATTGCTTCTGCAGTTGCCAACGCTCCGGCAACTGTTGTTATTACTGGAATCTTGTGCGCAAGGGCCGTCCTCCTTAGCTGTCGCCCATCAATCTGATCGAGTGCATCACCAGAACTAGTAATCACCATCAACTGGATTTGCCCATTAGCAACCATGTCACCAGCGTTAGGCCGCCCCTCATGTAGCTTCAGCACTCGTTCCACCGGAATTTTCGCTAATTCAAGAACACGAGCTGTTCCTGAAGTAGAAACAATCTTGAATCCAAGGCCCAAAAATGCCTTTGCAATCCTCTCAAGATGGGATTTGGTCAAGTCATTTAAGCTCAAAAACACAGTGCCTGAAAGTGGTGGTGCCTGGCCAGCAGCAATCTGAGCCTTTGCAAATGCAATGGGGAACTCATAATCAATACCCATCACCTCACCAGTGCTACGCATCTCAGGCCCAAGCAATACATCACAACCTTGGAACTTCTCAAATGGAAGAACAGCTTCTTTCACCGACATATGTGCAGGAATTACTTCTTTTGTGAAACCAAGATCATGAAGAGACTTTCCAGACATTACCAGCGAAGCATATTTAGCCAATGGATGTCCAATTGCCTTGGACACAAAAGGGATCGTACGGGAAGCACGAGGATTTGCCTCGAGTAAATAAACATCTCCTGACATAGTAATTGCATACTGACAGTTCATCAGCCCACATACATTCAACCTCTTGGCCAATTTTATAGTCCATGACCTGATTGTATTCAAGCAAGATTCTGGGATGGTTTTTGTCGGAAGAGAGCAAGCAGAATCACCAGAATGGACACCAGCCTGCTCGATGTGCTCCATTATCCCACCAATGACAACATTCCCATGAGAGTCAGCAAGTGCATCAACATCAATTTCAATGGCATCTGACAAATACCTGTCAATCAATACTGGGCGTTCTGGGTCCACCTCAACAGCAGTTTCAAGGTAGGTCACAAGTTTTTCATCACTATATACTATCTCCATGGCACGGCCGCCCAACACATAGGAGGGCCGGACAACCACAGGGTAGCCGATATTTGTGGCAATGGCAAGAGCATCTGCTTCACTCTTGGCAATTCCTCCTTTTGGCTGTTCAATCTTCAACTCATTCAGAATAGCATTGAACTTCTCCCTGTCCTCGGCAGCATCTATGGAGTCAGGTGTTGTGCCCCAAATGCGAACATGTCCAGTCCCACTTGCACATCTAGGCTTGTTTTCATCTAAATACCGCTGGATGGGAAGTGCTAGCTTCAGTGGTGTTTGACCTCCAAACTGAACAATGATGCCATCAGGTCTTTCCAAATCAATTATGTTCAGCACATCTTCAACAGTCAGGGGTTCAAAATATAAACGGTCACTTGTGTCATAATCAGTGGATACTGTTTCAGGATTTGAGTTCATCATAATTGTCTCATATCCTGCTTTCTGCAAACAAGAAACACAGAAATAAGTAATAATGTACAACTATAGATACCAGCATTAGTAAACATATCAAACCAACAATACAGAGGGTGAGTTAATTTCTTGCTTTATATGTCTGTCCAAGAACATATCTAAATTATGGCAACCAGCAGTTGAGCATTATCCAATATTCATGGATAATTTTAAAAAGAAAAATAGTAATAACAGTGGTAAAAGAGAAAACCAGGCAGATAGCAGAAAGATATTAGGCACAAACCCGAAGGGCAAAGGATGTATGGCAACAGCAGTAGTCAAACTCAATACCCTGACCGATTCGGTTTGGTCCTCCACCTAAAATTAAAACCTTCTTTCCTTGGGTGGGAGCTGATTCACACTCAAAGTCATAAGACGAGTACATATAAGGAGTATTGGCCTCAAACTCTGCGGCACATGTATCTACCCGCTTATATGCTGGAGTTACACCCAATGATAATCTCTTCAACCGCACTTCATTTTCAGAGGATTTGGTGGCAAAAGCTATTTGTTTGTCACTGAAGCCTCTTCTCTTCACTTCATAAAAATCATCCTTTGTTAAATCAGACAAAGTTCTGGCCAGGAGAAATTGCTCTACATCCACCAATTCCTTAAGCTGAGTGAGGAACCATTTGTCAATGAAACTCAGCTCATGAATCTCATCTACCTTCATTCCCTTCTTCATTGCAGCATACACTGCATGGATACGCTCTGGGTTAGGAACTCGGAGGCTATATTTCAACTGGTCCCAATCCCAGTCTAGTTCCTTTATTTTCCCACAACCCCACCCAGAGAAACCGCATTCCAAAGACCTAACTGCTTTCTGAAAGGATTCTTGAAATGTACGCCCCAACGCCATTGACTCGCCGACAGATTTCATTTGCGTTGTCAGTATTGGCTCAGAACCAGGAAACTTTTCAAAAGCAAACCGGGGGATCTGCATGATCAATATGATTAAAGTAAGAATGGGCATGACAACAAATTTATAATGCATGGATTAACTGAATGTATAGTTATCAATGAGAAAAGTTGATATTCCTTCCTGCAGAAGTAATAATTATTAGTGAAACATACTAGAAGCTAATGCACAGTGCTATCTAACATTTGACAATCACACAAGTCCTGTCTAAGGTCTGACCACCATGTCACCAATGACAGAACTTTTATACCAAAAGGCCATGTCACCAAAGACATAACTTTTCAACCAAAAGAAAATGAAACACATAAAGTAATAGAGTATAGGAAAAGAATAAGCACTTGCCTTTGTTACCACATAGTCTATGGATGGTTCAAAACTAGCTGGTGTCTTCTTGGTAATGTCATTGGGAATTTGATCCAAT
This sequence comes from Fragaria nilgerrensis, assembly GCA_010134655.1. Lineage (NCBI taxonomy): Eukaryota > Viridiplantae > Streptophyta > Magnoliopsida > Rosales > Rosaceae > Fragaria > Fragaria nilgerrensis. The sequence goes on from WPAB01000183.1 coordinate 37,375, forward strand.
GAATACCCAACTGACAACTTGGCAGCCATTTTTGCTATCGGAAAACCAGTAGCTTTTGACGCCAGAGCCGAGGACCTTGATACCCTCGGATTCATCTCAATCACCATAACTTCCCCGTCTTGAGGATTCACTGCAAACTGCACATTAGAACCACCGCATTCCACTCCAATCTCCCTTATTATAGCTATCGAATAGTCCCTAAGCCGCTGATACTCCTTATCAGTCAAAGTTTGAGCAGGCGCCACAGTGATAGAGTCCCCGGTATGAACTCCCATCGGGTCGATATTCTCAATTGAACAAATAATAACCACATTGTCTGCCAAGTCTCTCATCACCTCAAGCTCATACTCCTTCCACCCCAACAATGACTTCTCCACCAAAACCTGAGAGTTTGTACTCGCCGCCAGCCCCGCCTTACATATTGTCTCAAATTCCTCCTTATTATATGCAATTCCACCTCCTGTCCCTCCTAAAGTAAAAGCCGGCCGAATAATCAAGGGAAACTCACCAATCTCTTTCGCAATTTCGATGCATTCCTCCAAGGTGTTGGCGATTCCAGACGGCGGCGTTTTAATCCCAATGTTCTTCATGGCCTGCTTGAACAGCTCTCTATCCTCTGCTTTCTTAATCGCCTCCAGCTTAGCTCCAATCAACTCCACACCATACTTCTCCAGCGCACCGCTCTCAGCCAGCGCCACCGCCAAATTCAACGCCGTCTGGCCTCCCATCGTCGGCAAAAGCGCGTCGGGCCGCTCCTTCTCCAGCACCTGCTCCACCAATTCTGGCGTCATCGGCGTAATGTAGGTCCTATCAGCAAAATCTGGGTCGGTCATGATGGTAGCCGGGTTGGAATTGATCAAAACGACCTCGTATCCATCATCCTTCAACGCCTTACACGCCTGAGTCCCGGAGTAATCGAACTCGCAAGCTTGCCCGATCACAATCGGCCCGGCGCCCAGTATCATAATCTTCTTCAAGTCCGTCCTCTTCCCCACCTTCTTCTCCGCCGAAGCCGCCGCCTCTTCTTTCTTCGCCGCCGCGCCGTTGGACAGAGACTCGCTCCGAACCGAGTTGACTAGGAAACTCGGACGAGCCTTCGCCGCCGGAGGCCATGACCGGAGGCTGAGCGACGGTGACGCGCCGAGCTTCTTCGAGTAGAGGAAGAAGCGGAGATGGTTCGGTTTTGACGGATAGGAGGGTTTCGCCTGAGCCAAAATCGGCGGCTGCTTCAAAGCCAGAATCTCATTCATGCAATGGCCCATGAGAGAGAAAGAGAGGCGGTGAGGTTTTAGGGTTTAGGAATTTCTACTGGGTGTCTCTGACTGCAAGAAGACTAGTGTGGAGAAGAAAGAGTGTCACAAAAGGACACCTATATATGGTAATATCCCAAAACCAACAAGGACTCTACTCGACTAGTCATTACAGGGTCAGAAATGGTGCGCCACGTCACAGAAACAACATTTATATTCTCCTGTAAATGTAAACGGTAAAAAGTAATAAAAGGAGATCATGCATAAACCCTAAACCTTGAACCTTATTTTCCCAAATCTTAAATCTTAGAGCAACACTGGGTGGGAATGATCGTTCAGGAAGAACACGAAGCTGCGACTTGCAACTGTAATTTGATAAATCAATTGAATTAGATTACATGAACCAATTACATTGATCACACTGCTATTCACTGTAAACTGGAGATGGATCTTTGTCTACATTAAGACTAAGAGATGGGGGAGTCTGGAGGAACAGTTGGCTCCCCGAAACTATGGCTATTTGACAATTGCACACACTGCACTCTAAAAATTTGAATGGAAATCTGAGGAAAAAAAAAAAAAAAATCGGTGCAAAAAATCATTTCTGGGTTCTGCGTGCACACGGCGGATTTTTACAGTCCCGAGTGTATGTCCCTGGTCTCAAGCTGGGGAATGTGATGAAACTGGGAGGATCTTTCCGCGCATAAGTCATAAGATGTAACTAAGGGTATGTATTTTAAGCATGTTCTGCTACTTGAAATAGTCTTGCCGAAGTACTGTGATGAAATTAGGGTTTGAACCCTCTTCATCCTTCTGCTTCCATTCTCCGTTGCTTTGGATGTACCATGATACTTTAGGAGATAATGGTGTATACAAATCTGCACATATAGAAACCAAGGAGTCAAGCATATTCACAGAATGCATGCATGCAACTGAATATGAAACTGGAAACAGTAGTGCCACAACTACAGAAATGTATTTTTTTCCAGTTGAACTCTGAAATGTATTTTTTTTCAGTTGAACTCAAGCATTTAATCATAGCACAATCTCGCCAAGCATCCATTAAGTGAACATATACTTGCATCCATGTGCAACACTGCCCTTTATATTAAATAACTGTAATATGGAGTCTGACCACTAAACCATCAGAATCAACACACTTCTTCTCCTCAAAATTTGTTCTTAATCGAACAAATAAAAAATGGTAGTATGTGACTATGAGTCATCTAGAGTCATCAAAATGAATGTTTAAATCAGATGCCCTGATGGATTCAGGACATACAACTCTGGTCAACAACTAGATATCGCCGTTTGTGATACATACTAGGAAATATGCACTGTTGACCAAGTCAAGAGCCGTATGGACCTGTAGGACCTTTGCAAACACAAATCCTATCAAGTCTGACAGTACTGTAGTCACTAGCATTCAAAGTAATCTCAACTAAGAATAGATAAATGGGTTGCATACCAGTTCCATTGGTTGGGGCAACCATGTAACAAGGCAATGCCTACCTATTAAACTAACCTATAACTAAATTGGTTTACAATTTCATGAATCAAAACAAAGAAACAGAGAGGAGATATTTATGTGGAACTAGATAGAAATTCCCTGTTGTATAGCCACTTTTGACTAACAAATGAGGGTCAATAAGCCCTATCCATGATACGTTAAGTAGCACCACAGCCTTAGTTTTAAAATATAGGTTATTGCCATTTTAACAAGTACACAAAGTTTAAACTGTCATGCAGCCTGGTTAGTACACCAGATACAAACCTGTAATTAAAGGTAGATCTGGTTCTCTTGTACTGTGCAATATAGCAGTCCCAGATAACACAGTGATGAATCCACAAAGTTCTGATGCTATGCTGCTTGCACTTTGACCAGAATAATCCTACCAAAAGATACACATTTTAGATTGCTAATACCTTTCGTAAGCACATCAATACAAAAACATTATGTTAAGGTAGCAACACCTTAAACATTATTCCGCTTGCAAGTATTGTGAAAGATGTGAACATAGCATAATAGATGGGAGAAACAATTGCAGTGTTGAAAGTGTCCAATGCCTGCAACAGCACCCAATGTCAGAAACCAGCACAAACATTCACACATTTCCGGAAACATATAATGTTCAGTAGTGGACAAGCAACAGTATAACACTATCAAAACCCTTCAATTTAAAAAACAAAATGAGAACAAACAAGGGGCCAATTGCGTGCACTAGGAAACCAGGTCTCTCTTTTAAATGTTGTAAACACTGATCATGCATATTAATGCAATTACATAACGGGTCTCACAAAGCTACAGTTAGATCATTCAAGCCATATCATATATCAAGCTCTGTAGCATTCCTAGACTAGAAAGGTCGTATGAGTTCGGTGAAAAACCTTACTAGGACCCTATACACCTGGCTTGTGTAAACATGTCATACTCTCTCATTTGAGTTAATCAAGTTTCTTCAAGCTCTTCAGAGAAAAAATAAGCTGTATTAAAACAGACTCTGAATATATAAAGCTGTAAATAAGAGGTCCACACAGCAGGATCAATAGAACAAGGAAGACTCAGCACTGGGAAATCATCAATTGAACCTAATATTCTGATCTATTCTACTCAATGGGACCATGATTATCTGGTGTGCAGTTCATGATGAAGGGATTGTATATACATATATATACACACACACAAACATCTACCAAGAAATCCCCCCAACTGCTTGGCAGATCCGGGGTCAGAAGCTGGGCCTCCTGTCGAGCCCTGCAATTTTTAGGGAGGCAGGAAACTAGCAAATAGCTACATAGATTCGTTAGGCAGGTTCAAACCCACCAACGATGAGCCAAAAGGGTCACTTAATCTCTAACTAAGCATGCTGTGACCTGTACTGGGTCTTGAAATGAAAGGTGGAAGCCCCTGCTTGGTGGCTTTACATTGTCCAAATGATTTTCAATATATTAGAATTTTGATCTTTAGTGAAATCCAACCTGATATAAAGAAAATTAACTGCTGACTGATTTTCGTAGTATCATTTTGGTTTAATAGTTTTGTTTCTTTTCATATATGAATCCTAGCCAATGATATAAAAGGATTGGATCCGCCAGCCAACATAAGTTTTCTGTTGTTAGTCAAACAGGCATTTTATAACAGAGGTAAAAGTTTCAAGAATGTGTGACAGCTTGTGAACTAGGAGTTTTACATATGAAACATTTACAATCTGTCAGTCAGGACATTACCCCTTGCAACGTAAAGCTTTCCCGCTTTGCATAACCCCCATCGGAACAAGAAAAGGGAAAAAAAAAATCCAATTTTCCTTCCATACTCCTAAACTCTCTTTCTCCTACCAACCTTAAAAAGCATCTATAGACCTGTTTATATAGTTGATTAAACCAGGATCCTGCACCACAAGATCCATGAAAGTCTCTATATCATCTTGTTTCACTTCTTCACCTTATAATTTGAAGAATGATTATAAACTAATCTACTACATTAAGGAAATAGGCTCTCCGAAGATTGATTCTTTCTCTATCCTGGTTAACTCTGATATGATCAACATAGACTTCTAAAATTTCATATACCACTAATTACTATCTCTTAGATTTCAAAAAAAAAAAAAAAAGTACGGAACAAAAAGTTCAGACGATATAGAAGAGACAGATATCCAGCATTATAGAAGAAAAGAATATAAAGTTGTCCTGCACTTATAATAATGCATAACAAGTTACTAACCATGTTTAGATAATTTAATTGAGTGATGATACATGTAACTGCAACCATTGCAAAAATCCATGTTTGGAAGTATATTGCCTGGTTTGTGCCCTCTATTGTGAGTTTTATTGCAATACCAATTGCTTTTATGCTCATGACCTGCATTTTGGGAAGACAAATCACATATGAGAAAACCATAAATTGTTAGTTCAAAAGTGATGTATGAAAATTGTTAAGTACAACTTTCAGAAACAAAGACTGATGAAATGGTCATATCATAACAAACAGTTGGGTGCAAACGTAGAAAAACTTACAGTTAATGATCCAATAATTGAGCATATGCCTATATAAATCAGTATATTGGTTTGACCATAACGGGGAGAACAATACAAGATGAGGACTAGCGTTACAGCTATCACTGAGGCTGTATACAAAAGGAAAGCTGGAAAAATACGACAAAACCAATTAGAAAATGAATTAGAAGAAGAAGAGCAACAACAACCAGTTATTGAACTCTTAAGAGGTTACCTGGTTGTATAGCTAAATCCCAGATTTCTTGTACGGAAGTGAGAGTCTGCTCTTCGGGCGCATGGAGTACAATCACAACCGAACCCACTATGCATAAAAGGCAGCCCAACATTCCCATTTTCTGGAGTTTCTCCTTTAAAATAAAATGCGCTAACACGGCACTGTCCATGCACACTTCACTTTGTCAGAAACATGACTTGACAGTTGAAAAAATGAGATTGAGATAACTTAGCCATACACACTAGAGAAAAACCTAACATACCTAACAATGATACTCAATGCACCGAGCGGCGTCACAAGCCCGGCGGGTGCGTAAATGTATGCTACAAAATTTGATATCTCTCCAACAACCACTGTTAATTGTCCAAAATTCATGAATAGCATCAGCATTCAACCCCATCTAGCAGAGCAAAACCAGATAAAATAAAGAAAGGACAAAACTTCCAACTCAAATGAACTCTTTTTAACCAAACTCAATCAATCAAAATTGAAATCTTGAAATTCTTGGCAGCGCAAGTAGCAAAATTTAACTTACTTGTGACCATTCCTATCCACCATAGAGGCTCCAGCAGGTACCCATATCCTCCAGAACCTTAAACACAATCCAAAAACAACCTTAAACACAATCCAAAAAAAAATATTAAAAAAAAAAAAAACCAAATCCGAAAATCAAGAATTAAAATAAAAAAGAAAGGAACCTACTGGCACGGGTTCCGTTGTTGCCGGCGCGGCGGAGGCCCTTCTTCTTGATGATGAAGCTGGAGCCAATGAAGGCGCTAGAGACCACGGCCAATATGAACCCTTTCAAATTGCTCGAGGACATTTTACCATTTACACAACAATGATGATGATGTTGATGATATTGATACGAGACTCATTCTACAATGCAAATGCAGAGGAACCCAGAAACCAGAAACGGAAATTCTGATGTGGGTTCAGATTCAAGATGATGATGATGATGTTGACGAAGATTCAGTAGGAGGAGTAGCATCTGTTTGACCAGTTGGACGACGTATAAATCTTTTGATTTTAAATTTGTTTGTAGCTTTTTATTAGGAACAAAAAATAAAATAAAAAATGGAGGAAATGAAAGAAATCATGAAAGAAAGATAGCGTTATTTCTTACCTGCCGGTCTCTGTGGGGCTGATTGATTTCCTTCCTGTCAAGTGTCAACCAATAAGCTAGTTTTGTTCTTTTTCCGATTTACGTGACAAATTATGCCATGTCATTTCTGTATTTTTCTTCGCAACAGGCAACAGCTTCTACTTTTTAACGTGTCAGCTGTTGCGGCTGCTCCGCCAACCTTGATCAAAGAAAATAGTTGTAGACGGCATAACCCTTACATATATACAGACCAATTGCAGCCGTTGGCGAAATGGTATTGCTGATTTGCTAATTCATTAATTCATTATTCATCTCAAATTGCATTTAACAATCTTGTAGACAATTTGCATACTAATTTATTATGATTTTCGATAAGATATTCATCAACTTGACACGATCCTCAGCAAGGGGCAGAGAGGTAACTAGCAGTATCAAAGTATGAGAACGAGGGTGCTGGGCGTGCCACCGCGCGGACGCGGGATGTGAGTGCGTTGTACTGAACTTCTAACCAAGCGAAGAGGGCTCCGGTGCCACCTCGCGGACGAGGGATTACGAGTAAACTACTATTCACCTGTGAATCGATACTCACTGTTAGAGCGAGCAGAGCAACTAATCAGGAAGAAAAGACGAGTCCAAACGAGCTTTGAGAACTAAGGCGAAATGCACTTAGAACTTAGGGTTTCGAGGATGCTCGAAGAGTTGTTTGTAGTTTTGTATGATTTGATTGTAAACATTATGGAAGGCGCAATATTTCTTATCCTTCAGCTCCTCCTTAGGTGGGATCTTGTGGTCCAAGCGTACATATTTTGCCTCGATCAAGTCATTAAAGACCAGATGGGCGTTCTTGGCATCATAAGTGTATGACTTGTACTCTGGCTTGGTCCATGCAAGGGACTGGATTGTGATTGGCTCGCGCGTCATTTTCAGGTTCTTCAACTTATGGGCCAATGGCTTGCCAGTCAGCTCGACCGCTCCAATATCCTCATGGTCTTGATCTGCCTGAGCCTCCTCGGACCTTTGATAATATGGATCATAAGCAGGAGATTGCAGGCTTAGTGCCCCCACTGTCCTATTCTTTCCCGGCACGTAGGTCCCTTTGAAAGCGTTTGCCCTTTCGGGACTCCATGCTTTGCTGGCTCATCTAGGTGAGGGAGTCGAGGCCAACTTTTGGTTCAATGGTACCGTACGTCTCCCGTAAAAGCCTTTCCATAGTAGGCCAGTCTGTAATTGATCAAGGCTTTAATCTAGAGTACCAAGTGAAAGCGGCTCCGGACAGAGAAGTCCCAAAGAGCTTGAGTTTGAGAATATCATTATTCCCATATTGACTGCATTGGACCTTGAAGCGAGCCATATGCGTTGCTGCATCCTCCCTTGTCTCCCCAGAGAAAGTTGTAAAGACAATATTCTTAAACCCTTGAGGGAAAGGGTACTGCGCCACACTATCTGGGTAGGGGTCGCGATATTGCAAGTTCGCATCACTTTTTCCGGTTTGCTTCTTGACTATGCTCGAGATGAGTTGGCGCTAGTCGGCTACCGTTACTGGTGTAGATTCTGCCCCTTCTTCATGGTTGGGCCATGCAGAGAAGCTAGGAGCCTGCCCAACATTCTTAGGGATTGGACTGGAATGAGCCATAACCGGGTCATCTGGTGTCCCGGCCCTCTGATATGGAGAGCTACCAGCGCCCCTTAGTGTAACTCCAGGGCTGCGCGGAGGAGGTAGAGGTGGTGGTGCCTTTGAAGAACTAGCCCCCAACGTGAATTGAGGGGTTTTCTGAGCACCAACCTTCAGGTTAGCTCTAGGGCGCTCATTAGGTGGGATATACCTGGACGAGCCCTCAGTTGTACCTGTACCAGTTAAGTCCAGGGCATGATTCTTTGGTGCTTGAGACCGCATCCGGTCCTCCACCTGCAAGACCCTTAAGCTCAGACTATCATGTTGTGCTTTGAAGTCCTCAAGCTTTTTCAGGCTATTTTTACTTCCAAAGAAGGATGCATCTTGTTGTTGTTGTAGCTTGGTATCGTGTTCGTCCAAGCGGCGAGTTTGTTCATCCACGGTTGCGCGGGTACGTTTTAAGGTCTCTGTGAAGGTCGCCGTGTTCTAATCCAAGTCTTTCTGGATTCTTTGAAGGGAACCTTCCACCATGTCTTTATTCTCCCTGGCTTGACCAGCAAAGTAGTTGAACTCCTCGCTGAGGCTGGAAAGGTTTTCTTGGTTAGCAATCCAGATGATTCTATCATTCGTGACCTGTTCAGCTGGATCTTTAATGCTTTGCAGGGTGGCATCGACTTTCAAGTTAAGGAAGTCGAACTCTTTCTTCAGTTGGAGGGTCGCTTGGTCGGTATGAGCCTTCAGGCCCTCAACCATAGCCGTTAGGTGAGCATCCACTGCTGGTGCGATGATTTGTCAGACTTGGTCCTCAGTGAAAGTGCTGAGGCCAGAGTCGCTGGTGGGTGTTGGTCCTACCATTGTAGGTTCGCTGAAATCTGGATTTTCGAACCGGGCTAGGACTTGATCCTTAGTGAGCGAGCGACAGACCGCGCTGTTGTGAGGTTGGTATCGCGGTGACTTGTGTTTGAGACAAGAAATCGAGGGTTTCCCGTACGGGGATCCGCCTGATTTCCCAATGGTGAATAATATGCAGTACTTCCGGTCCTACTGGGCGTGCCAATGTTTTGGCCACGATCCTCAGCAAGGGGCAGAGAGGTAACTAGCAGTACCAAAGCATGAGAACGAGGGTGCAGGGCGTGCCACCGCGCGGACGCGGGATGTGAGTGCGTTGTACTGAACTTCTAACCAAGCGAAGAGGGCTCCGGTGCCACCTCGCGGACAAGGGATTACGAGTAAACCATTATTTACTTGTGAATCGATACTCACTGTTAGATCGAGCAGAGCAACTAATTAGGAAGAAAAGGCGAATCCGAACGGGCTTTGAGAACTAAGGCGAGATTAGAACTTAGGGGTTCGAGGATGCTTGAAGAGTTTTTTGTAGTTTTGTATGATTTGATTGTGTCTCTTGAACAATTCCTGAGATCCCTTGTATAGCGTCTCACAAGCAGTTAGTAGAACCATAATCACAATCTAACTCGGACTCAGCAATTAAAACGCCACAAGGATACCGCTTCATCTAGACGACACGTGTCTATAACAAACTCCGCCTAGGCTTCAATCACTGCCTCGCGCTTATCTACTATAGCAACACATGCGAACTCGAACACTGGGCATTCTTATCTCGCGAGGTGTTACAGTCCTTACCAAATTCTACCTCGCTGGCCTCCGAAGCACGCGACTCTTAACGGGCTTCCATATTTAAAAGGGCCACAGGTGTTGGCCCAAATGCTATCCAAAACTTATTGCGAGTCTTGGACCAAAATATCTACTGGGCTCAAACATTGCCCCCTAGGCCTCGAGCGTAGCCCACTTTGCAACGGATAAGCGAAGAAGCCTTAATGAATACGTCATGGGAATTTGAAATTCAAAAGGTGTTGACATTTCAGCGTCGTCGCCTCTTTTCATCATTACGACTGATCGAAAGGACGTTACGGTCTGTCCCTTTTAAAAACCCCGACGCGGGCCCCCACTTCTCACCATCGCTATCCAACCATCACTTTCCCTTCCCTTTGCAACCAAAAAAAAACCTCATCGCAGTTTCAACTCAACCCAGAAAAATGGTTCCCAAACCGGCTGTGAGAGACCCAAACCTTAACCTTACGGTGGCGATCTCCTGGTCGACCGACTTCACTCGTCGTTTCGCAAACAACCCTCCACAAGGGACGCCCATCTACTTTCTTGAAACAGGGGAAGCCCTGCTTGGCCCGACTCCTTCACAACCTCTCTCAGCCGCCGACCTAAACCATTATGCCGACTCCGTGCGCCGCCCAATCCTTGCCCAACGCCGTGAGCCTGGCAACTTCGCATCTTGGTTTCAGCAGGCCCACTCTCACATAAACATCTGAGTGGGGGAGTGGCCCAACACCACTCAAGAAGAGCGGCAGTGGTACGCGGCCCGCCTTCAGACCGATCTGCCGATCTAGGAAGCGGCCGACATCGCTGAGGCCATCGCCTTGAGTTTCTCGCTGTCCCCTCACGTCGATCGAGCACCCATTACCGCAGCAGTCTGCCTATGGAACAGTGTCACTAATACCTTCGATTTCCTTTTCGGGCAAATGAGCGTCTCCCTGCTGTACGTCCTCGCCATCACCGGACTGCCGATCCACGCCAAGCAATACGTGCCGGGCGACTTTGCATCGACCGAGTTCACATACTCTTGCAATTGGGGGCTCGCCGCACTCTGAAGGTCTCGTACTCATTCTGGAGGAACTACTATATCCAGCATGCAGAACAACACGAAGGAGGTGTTGCTTTTCTTGAGTATTGGCTTGATAAATTCATATTTTGTGGCAGCGTCCATAAACCTACAGACAAATGGACAAAATTGGCCGAAACACTCTACAACGGGATTGAAGTTGGGCTTGGGCAGCTTGTGCTAGGCGCGCTCTATCAATTCAGACACCGTTATCTTCTAAAAATACATGTCAGATATTTGATAAGATTTTTAATATATCTTTATGTAATATGTTTACTTATCCAAAACTTTTTATCTTCAAGATTGTTAATAAATAACCTTCAGACTTCATTCTCTACTCACACATTTCCTCTTATTCTATACCTTCATATCTTTTGAAATATCATCACTCATCACATTCTCCTCTTTTCAATAGATGAATTAAATAGGTGGTTGCTAGAAATGGAGCGTGAAAAGAAAAAATGGAAAGAAAAAAAATAATACTACCGTTGTTATTTAATTTACCGTTACAACCTTTTTACCGTTGAGAGAGAGTCGTTTTGAGTTGCCAGCGGTTATTTTCAGTATAGCCCACTGAATTGTTCAAGCGAATTGATGGCCGAAAATTGGCGAATCATTCCATTAAGCTTAAAGCCAATAATGACTAATAACGGATTGCATGAGCAATACGAAGATTACTCAAGGCACAAAGTAAAGTCCATAATCCGGAAATACAATGACGAAATGAAAAACAACCCTTAAAGTTATATCCAAAATAATGAATATGAAAACTAGAAAACAAGGAACCTACTCCACCCTAAAATTTAATTAACTCTCAACAATTAGAGGCCTAAGACTACATAGTGTAACTTTCATCGTGTTGGTAGAGAGAGAAAACACTTCTAGGGTTTAATAGGGATCTTTCCTAGTAGCACTAGGAATCAAACTTGTTCTGCATTAGAAGTAGTCTCCAGGTCACCCGCTGCCGAGCTGGACACCATGGAGTCTGAAGCTACTCCCTAGTTCTTCTTCTTCTTCCTGCTATCAAGTGTGAATGATTCCCAAGTTGCCTAATTCCAATCCTACCGAAAACACTAGCTCATTAGGATTCAGAGCCATCAGGACCATTGTCAAGGGGTGCTTAGGGTGCTTGTCGCTTGCAGTGTTGTCTTCCTCCCTACCTCTTCGAACTCCAAAGATCATGGTACATCCCAGATCGAGATTGCTCTCTTTTTTTTAGATATAGGAGGGAGGCAGTCATAGGAATAGAGAGGCTTGAACATTCCCTCTAAACACCATCACAGGGAATGAGGAGAAGAGGAGTATTGTCTTTGCCCTCTAGCAGCAGATCAGAACATGATCCTTAAGTTCATGAGGAGACGCATGAGTCACGATTTTAATTGCTTGTTCTGTAATCTCAGCCTAATATTATACAGTCATGAAAATCATAAATGAGCTTTCTGTAGCTAGATATATCAAAATGCTCGATCCTGACAAAAAGAAAATTAAGACTATAATCCTTGATGCTACTTTTAAAAAAAAAAAAAATACCGTTGTGGTAGAGGGTTTTGACAAAAAAATGGTATACTAACCACGATCTATTCTCGTTTGGGACAAAATGAAACATCAAAGGAAACAAATGGAGTCATGAAATTTGAGATGCTCAAGCAAATTTCAGATGCAAGAGTGAAAACCCTTACCCATGTATAGTAGCCAACTAGAGTAACAGAATTGTGTTTGTTGAAGTTAAACTGTCATTGAACTATGCAATTTTTGAAAAGACACAATTAAAAAAAGCAAAGCTCTCTCTCTCTACCCTCTTAGGTTTCACGAAAACTAGGGTTTCATAAAAAAAACGTTTAGCACTCTTCCATTTGGCGATGATGGTTGATAGTTTCCAGGCTCACAACGACGCTTGCTATCTTTAAGAAGGGGAAGGTCTCGTAGTCGGTGTTGTGACGTTCTCGAGCAACTCATATGCAGTGGGATGATTGTTATCACTAAAGTAAAGAATCAATACCAAAGATCTCATGGCTACCATGAGATCCTTGTGGGGATTAGGCAATCGTCTTCAAATCATAGCTCAAGGGGATTGATTTGTGCTTCGGTTCAATGTTGAGGCTGAGTGAAAGAAGCTCCTGCAAGGAGGACCATGGTTTTACGACAAGTTTTTGTTTCCCTAGGTCCATATGACGGACGGGGTGATGTAGCGACGGCTCCCATCATGTGGGTAGAGGTTTTTGAATAACCTCCAATCCTGATGACAAAGAAAGAATTGTACATTGGTTGTGCAACATTAGGGAGGATTATCGAACATGATAACCCTAACCTGGTCAAGGGATCTGTAGAAAAAGATGAAGAGAAAAATTAAACTCTTGTATTGAATCATTTAGGTTACAACTAAGTATATATATACAAGCCTAACCCAAATAGCTAGACATACCTAGCCATACCAGTCATACTCATGACTATTGGCTTCCTTACACAGTAGGGTGGATGACTTACACTTACACAAGGTATTGCATGTGTTGTCAACATGCTACACCATACTTTAATGTATAGTAAGCGAGGTGATAAACACTACACCATATTTTCTCTATTTGAGAATTTGATATATAAGAGGCATATAGTTTATTGTAAAGGGTCTCCGACCAACACAACTCAACTCAACACAATACATCAAATTCTCTACAAACATCAATCTTTTCATTCTTGCTCTAGCTTAGTTATCTTCTTGTTTTTATTGCTTTCTTTACATTCAACAATTTAGTTCCATGCAATTTACTCTTCGATGTCTTTAAGTTCCATGCAATTTACTCTTTCGCCTTTTTTAAGTTTCATGCACTATAATTCCTCGCAATTACTTTCCACTTTTTAAGTTTCATGCAATTTTCATTTTGCTCTTTTACTTTCCACGCTTTACTTCTCGCAAATCTATATTAAAAAACAAAATAAAAAGGTAGAACCATCATCGGTGGAAAAGCTAAAAGTCCTTGCAACAAAGGCAAGGGAGCCTAAAAGCCGAGACAGTTCCTTTCTCGGCCTACAATCACTTGGAAGAAGAAGTCAGATCAGTCGCAAAATTTCAATCAAAACCTCGCTTGGCCAACAGGCCGCGAGTTGGCACGCCCGGGTAAATTAGAAGAACGATTACGCTTCAAGTCCCTCGGTCATCGTTTTGGCCGAGACGATTTTTGAGCAAACACTTACGTTCAAATAAAATTATTTATGTGGCTTCTACAAGGTTTGTGGGTTACTCGAGCATGCGGCGGAAGGTTGCTAAGACTCCCTTGATATGTCAGCGGCGATGCAAGGTGTCGAGGAGGTCCAGGGACCAAACCCTAATACAAACCCTAACCCTCTCTCAAACCTGATCTTGCATGGAGTGATTGTGGTAAACTATGTGACCAACCTTTTTTTGTTATTGGACTTTGTTCTATCTAAATATGGGTTATTGCGGTAGAGCTCACAACCTTGTTGGCTTTTTTGCAGCCGGTGGCACCAACATCAGCAGCCCTTCCAAGAGTTCCAATTGTTTTTTCGATGGTGTTTGGGAAGAAGAGAGACGTCGCTGCCCTAGCTACGGTGGTCCACAACAAGAGAACCAAGGGTCTGACGACTGTAGTGACAACAAAGAAAGTTGATCTTGGTTCGGTGTTGGAGCTCTCACTGTCTCACCATGCAAGTACGTTGTTGGTCTCCTCCGAAGAAGAGAAAAATTGGGCTTAGGCTATTAGTTATGCATCCCTTGATATTTTAATCTAACGGGTGAACTTGTTTTTGGATCAGTCTCATGTTGCTAGTTGCTAGTTGCTAGTATGGTAGTCCTCTTTTCGCGCAAGCGTCATGTTTCTGTAATTACCGTTTTTGTTGGTTATTAATATTTTTTTTTGGAATTATTTGTTGGTTATTAATTGCTAATGTATTATGGGCTTCTGGCGTGACCACCGTAAAAAAAAAAAGACAGAGCTAAAAAAGAAACAAAAAATAACAGAAAACTTCAGCTCCTACTCCTAGAGAGTTGCAGTACAGAACTAGATAGTAGATAGTTCTTCCCATAATTACTACAGTCCTCCCCCTTCTCTTTTTGGCCAGAGGAATTCAGGCTCTTCCTAGTGAGACGTAGCACCATCCGGTCCTCAATTCTCGAAACCATGTGGACTCGGATGAAGACGACGGCGATTTTCAATTCGAAATCGGCGTTGTTACAGTTAGCGACACGGCGGCTGAGCACCGGGCCAGGGAAGAGAGTCGCCGCAGTTTGGGGGAACGGAGACTACGGGAGGCTCGGATTAGGGAGCTTGGACTCTCAGTGGAGCCCTACCCCTCTTCTCTGCTCTGCATTTCGGGACCAAAGCCTCCAAGCCATTGCTTGCGGCGGAGCTCACACTCTGTTCTTGACAGACGGCGGCCGGGTTTTCACCACCGGGCTTAATGATTTCGGACAGCTTGGAGTCTCCAGTGATGTGCCTTATTCCACTGTATGTAGTATCATCAATTCTTCATTTTTTAGCTTACATTTTGTGTATCTGGTGTTGATTTCTGTCTGTTATATTTGTAGGAACCGGTGGAGGTATCGGGAATCGACAAGCAAGTTGTGCAAATTTCGGCTGGATATTATCACTCTTGTGCTGTTACAGGTATTAATCATTTGAAAAACCGTTGCTTTGTAACTTCGGTATGTACTGTTGAGGCTAGGAAAGGTTGTTGCAGCTTTGTATTTGTTAGAAATGGTGCTACTGTTCTCTGATGTTATCAATGTCTTGTTGTATGCCGAATTCATGTTTGTACATTGTTGAGTGACTAACTGTTAGAAGAAAAATAAGTTTAGTAATTATGCTTGTGCATAGTGAAAGTCATGGTAGACATAGACATGCATTTCTTAAGTATTGAACTGTTTACAATGTACGACGAGCTTTTATATAGAGGAATTTTCTTGATGTGTGACTTTAGCTGAGCTTTTATATAGAGAAATGTTTTTTACACATCAGTTTTTCCTGCAGAAGATGGAGAGTTATACATGTGGGGGAAGAACTCAAATGGGCAGCTTGGCCTCGGAAAGAGTAAGAACTCTGATTTGTATTGATTTTGTTTCTGGTTATCAGCTCTGTATTCTAGTTAAACACTTCTTTCTGAATAATAGTTTCTTAGCCATTGAATGGCCTATTGGAACTTGGTTCCTGTAAATGTTATATTCTCCTCATCCGCAGGGGGAGCAAAAGCAGTTTCTATTCCAACAAAAGTTGAATGCTTAGCTGGAATGACCATTAGGATGGCAGCTTTGGGATCAGAACACTCGGTGGCTGTCACTGGTATATGGAAATTTCAGAATTTCAATAGTTTATCTTAGTTGTGGTGTCTACACGTGGTTGATTTTGTTTGTCACTTGGTATATTTTTAAGCCTAATTTATACATTCTCACCAGATGGAGGTGAGTGTTTAAGTTGGGGAGAAGGGTCTGGAAGACTTGGTCATGCCCCTGAATCAGGCATTTTAGGAATTTTCAGAAGTACCAGGTGGGTTTTCATTTCCTCTTATTACAATACTTCAATGTATGAATATACACCACTATCTATCGTCCTTTTACTATGTTTGTGATGAAGTTCCCTCTACCTGAAATATAACACCGAATGATGCTGTCAATAAAAGATTAATTTTATAGAATTTTGGTAGAAATCCACTTGAAAGCACTCTGAGATCTCGAGTATCAATTTTTGGACTCATATACTCATATTTTCTAATTCTACCCATTGGAGAGTTGGTCCAGGGTCCACAACTTACAAATTTCCTAATCAACCTCAATTTGGCACAAATATTGGAAGCAAGACTTTTGTGAAACATAGATTCTCTTCACTAGATTGAGCCGTGCAAACAGCCATGCTGTTGGGTTGGGAGTGACTGGTCTTAAGGAGTTGATATATTGTGTGTGTGTGTATTATATGTGTACTTAAACATATATAAACACAAACACACATGCACAAACATGGGCAGTGGCGGAGGTGTTCTAATAAGGATCTAAATTGAGGACTTATCTGGGGTACCACATTGTTGAGGCCTACTTGTGAATTGGCCAATGATTGAAACATCCAATATGAGATCTATCTTCAAGGATCATGGTCGTATAAAAGAAGAAAAGATAAAGTTAAATTATATATTGTTTAGGCATTTGATTGTTCATTTGTTTATCAGAAGAACATTATGTTTGTCTTCTATTTGATCATAGTTGGATGACTTTGTTTATTTATTTGCTTATTTGCAGGGATGATCCTTGAATCAGATCTTAGAAATTGGATGGTTCATATTATGGGACCAAATAGGGAGTGGCCCCATAAGTGATTCTCAAGTTAAGTCCTTAACTTAGATCCTCATAAGATCTCATCCATGCATATTTATAGACTATACCATACGGGTGATGGTACTTGATGGATCTCAGTTTTTGTAACTACCACAACTAACATGGAAACTCACTGTTCTGTTTTGTGATTTATGTTAATAACTAATGGCTACACAAAACAACAAATCTGGTGCAATAACATCGGTTTTCATTTGCTATGAAAACTTGCTCAGTAATCTGTAATGCCTGTTTGCCCTAATATATTATTATTAGCTTCTGTAGAATGAAACATGCCTGTCGTTCTTTTTCCTTGCATCCCCTCTCTATCATGCTTTGGCCAACGTGATGCCTCAGACACCATGGTCTCTAGCCATGCTAATGACAGCTATGGTTAAAAAAGCTATAGGGAAGGGAAATAAGATTAAAATTTGAAAATAAAAATAGGTGGTATGATGTGATAAGTAGCTTACTTTGCACAAATAGAATCTTTTTTGGGTTAGAATCTTAGTATATAATTGTAATAGGGATTGAAGCAGCACACTAAATGACTGATAATATGCATGTCAGAAGAATTATATGATTACAAGTAGGCATAACTGTTGATGTAGTATTATTATGTTAATACGAGAAGATTAGATGCATGCAATGCATGTGGAATGTTGGAGGGAAGTTATATTAGGGAGAGAAAGGATTGTCATATTTATCTGTAACATGCATTTTCTCAAGTAGCATATTAGGCTAGGTTGGTGGTTAACATGTGTGATAGAGTCAAGTTTTCGTCTGTTTTTCAGGACAAATTCTACTGGGAATTAGATTGTGTGGGACACCCCCTACACATTTTTCATTCGTAGCCTGTTTCAATATGGTCATTAGTGTGTTTTTTTTTGGAGCTAGCAAATTGCTTTTGCAGTAGCCTTCTTGTTTTTTGGTGTTGTGTTTCTTTGTTGTGGATCTGTTGTCCACCTTTATCGTATCAATCATTTTGACCAATGAAAAATTGTTTCTTTTCGAAGAAAAGAAAAAGAACAGTGAAAGCATAAATTTGAATGTATACATTATCCTATCTTGGTAATAGCTCCTGCATGGCCGTCTCGCTTATAAAGAGTAACAATTTATCTTTTTTGTATTAAAAGCTTTTTGTTTTTGGATGCAGTGAATATACACCAAGGCTTATCAAGAAACTTGAGGGGACCAAAGTATGAACACTTGCTGAATTTCTAGGTTTCTGGTTCATTTCCTGAATAATTTTTTTGTATAATTTCCCTAATATAATTTTTTTTCATCTGGATGGTGCACAGGTTATAAAAGTTGCTGCTGGATTGCTGCATTCGGCATGTGTTGATGGTATTCTTCTGCCTTTTGTTATGATCATGTTCTCTGGATTCTTCACTGCTGAACCTAAAAGATCTTGTTCATATCATTTTCTTTTCCATTTTGCAGAAAATGGATCTGTATTCGTATTTGGTGAAAGAGCACTGGACAAAATGGTAAGTTGCAGATAGGATCTGGTTTTAGTGGGTCAAATGTAGCGTAAATTGAAGACTTGTAAACAAAAAAGGAGAAGGAAAATAAGCTGTACTTGTACAGATTTCAATACCCAAAATCAATGACTTGGAAAAGATGGCATAATATAAAGGGGAGTTCTAGGGTAGGAAGGAAAGGGGGGAAAGGGAGCCTTATTTGTGGTTTACTTTTGATAATGGAACATTATTTCCAGTTTTAGAATTTCTTTTTATATTTAGAGAAGATGTTAGTTGGCATTTAAATTTTGGTCTCCAAACACCATAGTTATTAGAAAAGAGTACATCAGTAACTGATTCACGATACTTTTCCTAATGATGAAAGGAACACCGCATGCTACTGTATGTAAGTAATCAAATTCTGTTTTATTTCATAACAACCTTTTAATTTACAAATGGCAGCTTATAGAAGTAAATTCATTTATTTTCTGATGATGCCCATTAAGCTCTTATGTCATTCAAAAGCTTTTTAGGGGGTAGTTTCCCCACTCAGCTTAGGGGGTAGTTTCTCCACCCAGTGGCTCTGCTTCTTATTAGAGATTAAGATGTTGCCGTCCCGAGTAGTTCTCATCGTTTCTATACCAACGTAATGAATATTTTTTTTTAATGGAAAAATAGGGGAATGCCAAGGAAAAGAATGGAAATGCACCGTCCGTGATTAGCAAACTGCCATTTTCGGAAGAAGTCTCATGCGGTGGCTATCACACATGTGCCATAACAAGTAATTTATCATTCTATTATCTTTCGAGTGAAGTCAATTATCATCATGATAGCATGAACTAAAAGTGACATTAATATAAGTGATCAGATTGATTCTGATTGTTGGAAATCAACTGTTTCTGTTAATCAATTCAATTTTTTTTTTCCTCAAAATTTGCTGTAAATCTTGCTCTTGCTCACATGCTCAAAGGAGTGATGGAAGATATATGAGAGAGCATAATCTAAAGAACCCTTACAAACTGATCATTCATTGCTTTAAGATGAAGGGTTACTCTATGAGGGTGTGCTCCATTATTGTAACAAGTTTATGTCATGAAGTGTAGCCATGCTAGAGTCTTTTGTTTCTGTTTCTTCTTTTTAGCATAGTTTAGTTTGCTTCAGTTAGGAAGAGGGATCACAAGATTGCTATGCTTGACGAGTATTGTTGGGTTTTCTATCCATATCATTGGTTCCTTTATTGACTCCAATAATCAATTTGCACTTGAACCTGTAAGTGTTATATCCTGTTTCACCATTTTATTTTTGTTCTGGTTAGGTGGTGGAGAACTCTACAGTTGGGGTTCAAATGAAAATGGTTGCCTTGGTATTGGGTATGTCCACATCACAACTATTTATATAGTTACTACTTTAACGGTCAAACTTAGACTCTTAGTTTGCCGGTTATGGTTTTGAATGCTTAATGTTCAGGTGATTTATTGGTTTAATACTGTACTCTGTTCTACAGTACCACAGATGTATTTCATCTGCCTGAAAGAGTTCAAGGTCCATTCTTGAAATCTGCTGTTGTCAAGGTTTGTACTAAACTTGATTCAGACTGTTGGCCTTTTGGCTTCGTGCAATGATTTTCTTTTCCTTATATAGGGTGCGTTTTAGTTCCTGATGCTCTTATTTTTTTGAGTTTGGAGCTTGAGACATGGTCCGTATGAATGAAGATAAGTTTATCACAGTACACAAACGCATACATGCTATATCAATTTTATCTGATAGCCTCAACAAATGTGCATATACAGGTATCTTGTGGTTGGAAACATACAGCAGCGATTTCTGGTAAGCACCATTTCTATAGTTGATATCAAATTTCATGATGTAGAAGCACGTGACATTTAATATTTGACATTTTCTTAATAAAAAAGTTTTGTTGATAATCAACAAGTACATACATGGTGGACAGTGGTTCTTCCGAAGTACATGCATCCACTGTACAGGTGGTCAAGGTTTAGTGCAAGCCTATTAGTTCATTAGAAAGAGAATGATGTTGGGTTTCCAGCCCATGTGTTTTTCCTAAGATGTTTCGTCTTAGAGTATGGTGTTTCAATAAGGAAAGGATATCCTTATTGATGATGGTGTACTTGTAATCTTTGTTGATTACAGAGAAGGAAGGAGGCATTATTGCCTACCACTAGTAGGATTGGATGTCCTATTTGGTGAAGATCCTTATGGCTACATAAGGAGGGGTTCAGTTCTAGGTTTTGTATCGCAGAGACAAAGAGCAAAGTGTGTTCCATTCTCGGTTAGAGGGTGAGAGAGGGCAGAGAGGAGAGAGATAGGAAGAGAAGTGAGAGAGTCCTTGTTTTCTTATTCTTTCTGGTGTACCCATTATTAATATAGTGGAAGTGTTTTCTGCCGGTGGATGTAGGCGAAAGTTTTGCTGAACCACCTTAAATCTGTGTTCTTTGTGTCTTATCTCTGTGGTTGTTTCTCTTGGTTTGCTGTGTTCTTTTGGGGTTCCTTGACATACATAATTGGCCGATATGACAACAAATGACACCAAACAGTAAAAGAAACTTCATTACTACAGCTCTCCCTAGAATGCCACGAAAAAACATCCCCACATTTTGAAGTGAAGCTCAAAACTTTACCCTCCCAAACCTCTTCTCCCTGCTCTCCTTTAATTCTAAACAGAATTGTTTAGTTTCCCCTTCAATCAAAAACTCAAAAGTTAATAACCAGCACACAGATCACCAGAAGTCGAGAACCTTATCTTTTGCCCTTCCCCAAAAAGCTTCTTCTTCTCTAAGAAAAAAAGCAATTAACTATAGGTTAACCCGACTTACATTTCTTTCCTTTCAGATGTTCTGCCGCTAACTGAAAAAGGCTGGACAATAAATGAGACCACTCTCATATGTGACACATGAACTCCATTGGGATGAAAATCACATAGGTGGTTATAGTCTTTGGAATCTATAGAGAAGGGTCATCTTGTCATCTGAAGACCAATTTTTTCTCTTGTCTACTTGCCATGAAAGAAATGTTTAAAGTGCGCCATGACAGAAATGTTTAAAGGGCTTAAGCTGCCGAAATTCAGATCCTCCATTTTAGCGTATTGTCACAGCTCGTCCATTTTAGTCCAAAATATTTTATTTCCTAAACAATCCAAGCAAAACCTTTGATTCATAGAAGCCATTCATGCAACAATCTACTGAAGTTGGCTCCATTATTATTCTTGGTTTTTTGGAAAGCTTAATTATTTCATTATAATGTGGCGTCGGCTTCTTGGTACTCCTGAATTTTATTAAAAATGTTTTTGATGTTTATATTGTGACGCAATGTTGTCACAATTTGATGCAGTAGTATTTCTCTTCCTGGAGTAAATTAGTGTTAACTTGTGTTTGATAACAGGAGGCAATATCTTCACATGGGGTTGGGGAGGTTCGCACGGAACATTTTCTGAAGAAGGGCATTCTTCGGGAGGACAACTGGTTTGTTTTCAGCTCTTCTATACACTTATCACTTATCAGCTGTGTTATAATCATGGTTCTTATGTACATACCAAATTTTGGCCAAACAGTAGGAAGAAATGTTATGAATGTTAATTATTGTGGTGTGTTGACAAATAGTGAGAACCTAGGATGTCTTGGTGAATATAGAACAACGGCAAGTAAACACAGCCTACTCTTTTAGTGAAAATCGACCTCTTGAGAACAGCTTTATGAGCACCTGTTTATTCACTTTTAAAAATAGTTTTGGTCCTCTTTTGATTTAGTGCTTATTTTACATTAGGATTTGTATGATTTGGATTGGAAAAGATGAAAAGCAAATGAAATAAATGCCTCTGAGTCCCTTTAGTACATGCTTTACATAAACATCTTGTCTGCTGACATTCAGTAACCCAGTAAACCCTGCAAGACAAATTGTATGTAACACCAATCAATTTATCATATAAAGTTTTACCAAGATGCACATGTAGCCAAAATTTTACGGTTTGTTTTGTAAGATATTGAGCTCTCTCTCCTTTAATGAATGAGAGCTATTTATGCTTTTTGAGGTCAATATTTCATACTTATCTCTCAGTGGAGTTTCACTGCTTGTGTTTTTAAGAAAATATTAAGGAACTATACCGTTATTAGTTTACCAAGCCACATGAGTAAAAAGGAAACACTAGTTAATTTTCATGCATACTTGCTATCAACTTCCTTTTTTATGACCAATGGTTTTGTTTGGTCTCTCGTGTGTTTATATATTACATTGGACATGACATAGTAGAATATATTTCCTACCCACACATATTGGTTGGGTGGTCAGAGGTGAGGTGTTTGAGAGTTGCCAGAATGCAACTCCTAGTCAATCTCTCTATATAGCGATTTATTCTTTTTCGAAAGGTATGTTTATTGTCGTCTTTGCTTGGTGCAATGAATGTGTCTAGAGTTACATCTTACTTGGGCATTTGATTGCTCTTGGATTCAGATGTTTCTTAGGTTAGTTTTGACCCAGTAAGCTCATCAGATATTTCTTTGAGATCATGGAGTTTAAATTAATACTGTTATCGGTTATTCTCATAAACAGGGTCACGGAACTGATGTTGACTACATAAAACCTACAAGGGTTAAGTTCGGGGAGAATTTGAAAGCTTTACATATATCATGTGGGTTCAATCACACTGGTGCCATACTTGAATACGCCTAAGCTTCAGCTGTTGCAGTATCAGCAGAAGGACATGCGGTAATGGTTTGGACATCTCTTTCATCGTGCTTATTTATTCATTTCATTCATATATGTACAATCATGGAATGTGCTGTCAGTCACCAGAACAACTACACGTGGTTACACCAAAGATATACTTGTCGTATCCAAAAAAGAAAGAAAGAAAAGAAAATGAACTCGTACATGTGTATATGCTATCAAAGGTCCAAGCATACAAATAATATGATTCCATTGTTATAGTGATGGAAATGTAATCACCAGATATCGCAGACCTACACAAGAAAATCACAACTATTCCAAATGTATTCCAAATTTCCATTGAAAGTTATGTTATATGTATACTGATATTTACCTTGAGAGTCTGTAGTGTTCACATTGACAATTCCATAAAGAGCAAAATCTGTGAATCTTTGGTGTTTTGACAATGCCATAAAGAGCAAAATCATTGAGGGTGCTGTAGAACTTTTGATTGGATACTGGTAGTTGGAAAGGCACATAGATTGACAAAGAAAAGGGCAACTCAGGGCACTGTAAAGAGTTAGAATTAGAGAAGTTTTACGGTACACCAACACTGAAAATCACATGCGAAAGTAGGTTGAAATCAATAAGAAACGAAATTAGTTTGCTTGTTTATGGAATCTGAGTATGTTTGAAACAAATTACCAAAATACAGAGGTACTTAACACTTCATTTTCATCCGATCTCTAAAAGGTATTCAACCGAAGGAATCACTTTCTTGAGTGTCACTGCATAGAAAACCGGCGGCGGGACAAATGATGAGTTTGTCCTCATTTTGGAGCTTATGTGAAAAGATACCCTTTTCCCTTTATCCGGAAGTTAGCTAGTGATAACATTGGAAAAAGTTAATAACAGAGCATTCTGAAAAATGGGCAACGCTGCGAAAGCTTTCCAACTATGCCTTCAATGGAGATGGCTTAAAAGCTTGAGTCCTAACTCAATCCTCCTCTAGCTTCAGGGCAGCCACCTCAAACGCACGAAAAGAAGTGTTTGCATTAGTGTGAAATATCAATATTGAACCCCTGTGCTCTTGTTGATTTATAACATCAAAAATTAGAAAGGAAGGCAATTATGTTGAGCTTGTAAACTGGAACTTGAAAAATGTACAGGTCTGTTTTTGACTTTTTTCTGAAGGTTTACTTATTTTGGAGTATTAGTGAATAAATAGCTCGTAGCTTTTCCTAGTCTTTTGTGAATCTGAGGACTTCATATTTCCAGAAAACGATATGAACAGATGAATTAAACACATATGGAGCCTAATTAATCTTTCATACAAAATAATTAACTGAAGGTTTCAAAAAAAATCTGCAATCAGATGCAACTCACCAAACCTCTCATTTTCAAATCTTCTCTCTCATGAAAACGATTTGTTTTCTTAAATAATAGGGCAACAAACCAGATTCAGCTAGGTTATAACTACAATAGATGACTGTTCAGTGGTCTATTACAGAAAATGGTAGTAACAAGAACAACAATGCCTGTAGAGTCTTGTAGATATATCAAGCTAAAGAAAGCAGTACTATGTTAGTCTCCAATTTCCACATGCACACTAGAAGGTTATTGTCAATCATCAATCATGAGATGGATTCGGCAGCGGCTCGATTTGATCAAACATGTCAGGTGGAAAGTCATCGAAGAAGCAGTCCGGGGTTGTTGGGTCGTCAATCTTGTCCCCTTCAACATTTCCTACCGGCTCAAGAAATGGTGGCCCGATGTCGAGTTGTTTGCCAAGTTCACCATCCAGAGTTGTCAACATGTCGAAGTCAAGTTTCAGGAGTTCTTGGGTGTCTGATGAGAATTCGAGGTCTGTTTGTGGTTGTGGGTTCTCTAGGAAAGGGAATAGAGGTTGGGACTCGATCCATAGATTCTTCTCATCAGGTAGAGAAAGCTCCTGCTGAACAGGGTCTGCTTCAAAACCAAGCAACTTGGAGTCAACAAGTTCAGGGACTGGCACCATTTCAGAGTTGCCAAAGCAAGGTAATGAGCATGATGCAGCCTGCCATGATGACTCTCCCTCTGATGAACAACTGAATTTTGGAATCTAAAGAAGAAAGGAAAGAGGTCATGATGATACTAGAACATAACAAATTAAAAAGTTGCAGTTAACATGACTGCATTCGTTTCCTGATAAATTTTCTTAGGTAAAAAACAGACAGACCTCTTTGAAAAAGAAGGGCTTTGGATTCTCTCTATACTCCAACTCCTACATGTCAAGAAAATAACATCAAATGAAAATCTGATTCAAACCAAGCATCCATGAAGTAGTAATTAAGTAGTAGGGATCGGGCTCCTCTAAAGTGAATGGGGTGCAGTTTTTGATGAATTTCATAAAATCCATATCCTACAATTAATCTAACGGATCAGTAATTCATCACGTCATCAATATTATTTTACATTTGCGTTTTATTAACAATGTTACCGTCTTCCATTACCTTCATCGTCATTCCATGACAAAGAAACAAGAAAACAAATTTTTTTTCCCTTCTAACTGGATTAAACGTTGGTCATGGAACACGAAACACCAGGTCGGACATTCAAAAACTCAGAATCATACAATTGGGATCTTCGATCTTTCTTCCTCACTTCCTTTCAAGATCCGTGATCTGGGTTATTTTATTTCCTCTTCACAAAGATTGTTGTTTGCTAATTGGGATCTTGAATCCAAGTCACTTTCTAATTGCTTCCTCTTTATTTCCGTCCGACCCAATTGCTTCTCAGAATTTCCTTCTGTTTCTTTAGAAACAATGGGTTTCTGGGGTTTTAATATCTCCTCACTTAATTTCTTTACATATAATGTGCTTGATTTTCAAATGAACTTCCAATTGATTTAATAAATTACAGTAGTGGGCTAAATGAACTTCCTGACATAGCCTTTGCCGTCAACTCTGTCTCCCAATACATGAGTCAGCCCCGTACTCCTCACCTCATTGCAGTTAAGCGCATCCTACGCTACATCAAAGGCACTCTCTCCCACGGTCTTCAATTCAGCCCTCAGCGTCACCCAGTTCAGCTTACTGCCTACTCTGATGCTGATTGGGCAGGCTGCCAAGACACTCGTCGCTCCACCTCTGGATACCTCATTTTTCTTGGCTCCAACCTCATCTCTTGGTGCTCCAAGAAGCAACCTACTGTAGCTCGATCAAGCGCAGAATCCGAATACCGCTCTCTTGCTCATGCTAGCGCTGAGACAACATGGTTAGCTTACTTATTGTTTGAACTTGGAGCTCGCATTCAATATCCCATTCTGCTATACTGTGACAATCTTAGTGCTACCTATATGGCTTCAAATCCTGTGTTCCATGCTCGTACAAAACACATCGAACTTGATTATCATTTTGTTCGGGAAAAAGTGACCACAGGTAGCCACCGTGTTTGCTTCATCCCATCTCCGGATCAGCCTGCCGATCTCCTCACCAAGCCGCTTCACAAGCCTCGTCATTTGTTTCATGCTAGCAAACTTATCCGAGCAGGCCCGTTTAGTTTGAGGGGGGGTGTTAGCGACAATCTCTCAGAATCACTCTCTCCTCAAATCAAGAGTGATTCTGATTCTCTTTCCTAATTATATGCAATTGTCATTACTGTAGATTATTACCATAGTTGTATAGCAGTTGTATCTATATATATGTATCAATCACACAGAATGAAATTAAGTAGAAATTCATTCTTTTACAGATGAATTGATTAAGAGAAAGAAAGATTCATATCCCCACACTGACACTGAAAAATTTCCAGTTCGTGAGCCGCCTTCATTTTAATTCTTGTTAAACGGAGCCATACCCACTTTAACGTCAGTTTAGCAGGGTAAAAAAGTTAATACATGTGTTAGATGACGTGGTAATTGTAATAGCTGTTGGATTATTTTAAGCATGTAGATTTGGTGAAATTCACGGTGCAGTACTGCAGAGGAGCTCAATCCAAGTAGTAGTAGTATTAGTTTGATTTATTACCTCCAAGGTGGGAACCTCATCGTGGTAAACAGGAATTTCCCTTCTATTTTTGTGTGATTTGGAGGGTGTGATTGCTGCTGTTGATGTCTGTAGAATCCTAGCCAGTCTCTTCTGCCTGCTACTCCAAAAGTTCTTGACATCATTGTCAGTTCTTCCAGCCAAATGGGTTGCTATTTTTGCCCATTTGTTCCCAAATTGTGCTTGCAACTCTATCACCACCCTCTCCTCCTCTAGTGAAAATTTGCACCCACTAATTGAAAATAAAGAAACAAACAGAGAGCAATTCCAACTACAATTATCAACAAAACCCAGAAACCTAATTCTAATCTCTATGAAAAATCTTTCAGAACAAATGCATCATGTATATGAAAACAAACAAAGTGCAAGGAACAACCAAAAGGAGAGTAACAAATAAGAGAAAATGAGGTTGTTCTTTCAATTATAAAGCATAAGCTTGTTGAAGAAAGAATCAGATGGAATACCAATTGAAGATTTGCCCCAAGTAATTAGCACTCATATAGTCATATAGTAGAACATATATGGTATTGCTTCTTCAAGTAGCACTCATAAGCTTGTTAACCCGAATGCACAAATAGCAACATACATCATCGATCACTAAAGCAATATATATGAGAAAAATTGTGGAGAACAAGGAGCGAAATGGGGTGTGTTACTTCTTCAAGTTGGGTCGAAGCTTATTAACCCAACGGAGACGGCAAGACTTTCCGGTACGTTGCAATAGGCCTTTGGATCGAATGGAGCTCCAGTCTTTCGGACCACATTTCTTAACATGGTTCAGAAGCACTTGATCCTCCTCTGCTTTCCATGGTCCTTTTCTTATACCTTCCTCTCTTTTGCCTTCCATATATCTTTCAAGTTTTCTCAGTCAGTCTTGTCTCTTGGACGTACTCCGGTTTCTTTCTGTTTTGAGTATCTGTCTGAGTTTGTAGAGTGTTTTAAGTTTGTTTGTCAGTGACGGTTAAGGCGGTTACTTGCACCCACGATACAGCGCATGCACTAAATCTGTAAAAATCATATAGGTAGGGTTATTCGTGTAAAATAGCAATGAAGAAAAGAGAAAAAAGAAAAACCTGCATGGCACGATCTCAACTTACTCTCCCAATTTGCAATTCATATCATCAAACAAAACCACAGAAAGAGGAGCAGAGCAGAAGAGAAAAACCAAACATAATTTACTTCGTCGACGTTCTTCTTTCCAATGAATTGATGAGTTTTTATTTCTCTTTTAAGGAATGTCGGTGTCTGCTAATCTTTGCTGCAGTTAAGTTAAGGTCATCCATCTCTTTTTTTGCTTCATTCTAAATTTCGTAAATTTTTCGCGTAGTACACACTACTACTGTTTTAGTTATGCAGTTATGCATGCAGCATTATTATTGATCGAAGAGTGCCATTGATCGGAAGACTTCATCATTAGTGTTCTGAAAGCAGGTATTCACGTACGTTTGTCTTTGGATTTCGATTTCAAAGGCTTCTTCTGTATGTAGTACTGATGTTGAATGAGGATAAATCAATTCTGTTGTTGATAGTTGAATAGAGAGTTTAATTAGAGACCTCTAATTAGAGACCTAAAAGATCTTTTCATATCAATTTCTTTTCCATATTTTGTAGAAAATGGATATATCTATTCGTATTTGGTGAAAGAGCACCGGAAAAAATGGTAAGTTGCGGGTAGGATCTGGTTAAGTGCTCTTTCACCAAATACATGGAAAAGTAGGTTCAAATCAATACAAAAATAGCGCAATTCGAAATTAGTTTTCTTATTGCATGGAACCAGAATATCTCTAAATAAACACAAGAGAGGAAAGTGCTTGACACTTCATTTGCACCTGACATATATGTCTCTAGAGGTATTCAAATGAATGGGCCAGTTTCTTGAGTGTCAGTGTGGGGGGTTTTGAACTTTTGATTCTTTGGGAGGATTCGTACGTCTTCATTGTTTCGAGCATGGTGCTCTTATTTATATATGGTGATAAACATGTTTCACAAACTAAGATGGACTCCGATGCGCATGCAAAGTTTAATGGCTGCTCAAGGAATCGAAGGTCCTTACATATTCATCCATGGAAACACCAAAGAAATCTCCAACACAAGTAAGGAAGCCATGAGCAGGCCAAGTAAATTTTTCACATGACATATTGTTTGCTGGTCTACCTTACTTTTACTCATGGAGCAAGACATATGATACATTTTCAATCTTTCTGTAGTTCAAATCTTAACGCTAACCGACTTACTTGCTAGTAGCCTAGTACCACCGACCTTTAAACTTCTAGATCATAACATTCATAATCTGGAACTCCAGAGCTTTGTCACAGTTACATGACAGTTCTAGATTACTCTTATGTTTCTCTAGATTGATGTTAGAACTTATGGATATTTCGATGTGCATTGATTTTCAAGAAACAGGAACTGAGTTTCTGCAATGGCATGGTCCTCAAGCTCAGTTGGTGATTGTGGAACCTGAATTACGCAAACTGGTACTGAATAACATAGATGGATCCTATGTGAAAAGATAACCCTTTTCCCTATATCAGGAAGCTAGCTAGCTAGTGATCACTATCATGATAGCGTTGGAATAAGTGAATAACATTATAAAAAATGGGCAACGCTGAGAAAGCTTTTCAACTATATATGCCTTCCATGGAAACGGGATCACCTTCGGTGCGTTAACGCATCCATACGTTAACCACATGACCTGTTGCTTCCGGTTTCTCGCCCCACAGTGACCTTTTGCTTCCGGTTTCCAAGCCACGTGATGACCTTCTCTACCTGGTTGGTCACAATTCAAATCCCAATTTCAAAGCACTGTTCCGCTCCCTCTCTCTCTCCCTCTCTGCCCTTTCTCTCGACCCAAAACCCTAATTCCCAATTCCCAAATTGAAATTCCCCTAAACTACTAGAAACCAACCCCTAAACCCTCTCTCTCAGGCCCTTCTCTCTCTCTCGAAAAACCCTTATTCCCCAATTTTAAATCCACATTAGTCATTAGTCATGGCTAGATCGAAGATCCGCGCCCGAAACCCGGCCTTTCCTAGCCGACGGAGTCAGAGGCTTGATAAATCGGCCTCTTCTTCCGAAACGGATGACACCTCCAATCCATCGAAGAGGGCTCGACCATCGCCAACTGATGGTGTAGATGCCTCTGCCTCTGTCTCTAACTCTGTCATCGACGTTCCCGGATCGTCGTCTGAGGCTGCGCCATGAACGATTCCCAGCGTGCATGGACCTGTATCTTCACTGGAAGAGGGCCCGATTCCCAAGACGGGGTCGGAACGAGGGGGCGACGTGTGTCAACCAATAGAGGAAGCAGACGAAGACGAGGAGGATAATGAAGATCACCATGAAGAGGGAGAAGATCATTTTGATGATGCGAAAGGGCAAGTGGCTGGCGACCGTGTGGTCTTCCGGAAGAGGAATAAAGTCACCGGGAAACAACTGAGTTTCTTCAACTACGTGTAAGTATGAAATCCCGGCCTGAAATTCCTGAAATCCCCTGAATTTCGAATTCTGAATTTGGTTACCAATGGGGGGGTAGTATATTTGTTTACTCAGTGTTTATGTCCTATTTGTGCATGATACAGGAACGTACACCTAAAGTCAGGGAACGTGCCGAAGAACCAAGTTCACGACTTCAAGTTGAGCCTATCTCAGAAATGGAAGGAACTTCCGCCGGAAGAGAAGGCAAATTACGTCGACCCTGATAAAGAGGGTTACTCGTCAGCTTCTTATTCCGAGGGAAGTGCGCCAGCGGTCTACAAGGTAGACACTCGCACATCTCCGCACCGGTTCAAGAGTTTGATCGGAGAGTTCAATGAAGAGAAGTTAGCTGCTTGCAGGGATCTCGGTTTTGGCCCTCTCTTGAAGTTGCCTATTAGTAAGATGCACCTTTCCATTCTGAGGCTCATAGTCGAAGCCACTAGCGCCTCAGATAAAAGTATAACTATGCATGGGACCAAGCTTCCACTCTCAGCCAATGATGTGGAGAATGTGATGGGTTTGAAGAATGGCGGATCCCCGGTTGTCTTTGAGGGTCATGTGAAAGATTATACGGAGTTGGAGGCCACTGTAAATGAGATGGCAGGGCCTGACCACAAGATCCAACTCGCCAAGGTCGAGGCGTACTTGAAGGAGACGCAATTGGTGGATGACAAATTCAAGCGACTGTTTATTTTGTTCACCATGAGCACCATCATTTCCCCAACCACTAGCCTTTCTATTCCCAAGAAGTGGCTGCTTTGTGCGAGAAACCCTGCGGACTGTGTTTCGAAGAATTGGGCTGAGTATGTTTTCGATTCGCTGATGGCCGGCATTTCTGAATTTCAGCAAAGGGAAAACGGTGCAAAGACAAGTGGGAAATTTT
Source organism: Fragaria nilgerrensis (assembly GCA_010134655.1). Taxonomy (NCBI): domain Eukaryota; kingdom Viridiplantae; phylum Streptophyta; class Magnoliopsida; order Rosales; family Rosaceae; genus Fragaria; species Fragaria nilgerrensis. The sequence continues at coordinate 69,079 of WPAB01000183.1, forward strand.
GCAGCGGCTGCCTATTGTTTCTTGAGCTCTTCCATTTTGATTGTGTCGGTCATGAGAAACACTTTGTCGATAGGTCTTTGTACCCAATTGAGGCATGGGGGGACAAAGAAGTAGGCAGAGTATTGAAATACATCAATCAGTTGGGGGGTATGCTTGACTCGCGGGTTGGTTGGAAGAAGGTTGGGGGGCGTGTGCGCATGGACGATGTTGCACCCGGGGTTAGTAGGCAGGAGTTCGATTTGGCGATGGGTAGAGTCGGTCGATTGGAAGACCAAGTGCGCAACGTAGGGGCAGAAATGGGGCAAGGTTTTGCTGCCATCATTAGTAGGCTCGACTCCATGGGTGCAGCAAGTCCATCAAAGGCAAAAGGGAGAGGGAAGAAGAAAGAGGTATGACATGGTAGAGAGGCTGTAAAGGATGGCTCTGGTTTTCTGTTTTTCATTTCTTTTACAAATTATTGCTCTTTTATGGACCCCCTCTTTTATTCCTTTGTGTAATTAGTGTAATGTGTTGGAACAATAGAACCCCTTGAACAATGTTGAAATCCATAAGGCCACTTTGTTGTTGGTACGTGTAATGTGAGTATGTGACAACCCCCGAAAGCAATATTGTTGTGGTGGTGGTGGTGTGCGGAAATGTCATAAACAGGTGCATTGAAAGCACTTGTTTATGGTTGTGGTTGTGTGAACAGTGTCCTGGCCAGGTTATGGTTATGGTCATTGAAAGCACTTGGTTATAGTTGGTGATTTGGTGTTGTTTGGACATGTATAGCACTTGGTTATGGGGGAGGTTATGGTAATGGTAGTATATTTGTTTATTTTTCTCAAGTCTCGTCGTAGTATTGACCGTTATTATATTGTTTTGTTATAGGTACCGGTAGATTTGGACCGGTCACCGTCGAAAAAGAAAGTCACGGTCATCTTCTCGGACTCAACGTCGATTGTGAGCCCCGAGAAAAAAGATATCCCCAAACCTAATCCCTTTGAGGGGAAGAATAGAAGGATTAATATTGGCTCATTTCGTGTCTATGGTTACGGAGATGTGATTGACAAAGGCATAGTTACAAACGTATGCGACCCATGCTCAGCCAAAGAACTTGTCGAGAAGATTGTGCTCAGCACAACCGGCGACATATGGGCTACTAGAAAACATATTAAGACACTATAACCAAACCAATGGGTTGTGGATGATGTCATCAACATGTTTTCGAACTATCTTAACCAAGAACAAAATGAGAGAGATAAAACTCCGAGGTCACACTTCTTGGATACTTGCTTTGCTCAAAAGATACAAAGTCATTTGGAGGGGGTAAGCAAAGGTCTTCTTACGGGTTTTCCATCGAAAAGGAGTTTGGGTATGAGATCCCTCCAGAAAACAATTGTACAATGCGACAAGGTAATTCTTACCACCTATCCTGTTCGTTTATCAAATTAAGTTATTCATTACAAAAGTGTCTGACGTTCTTTAACGGCCCCTTCTTTAACATTCACTCTTACGTAAGAGGTGTAGACCCGTTCTAGATCGTGTCTATTTCTACTACAAACATTTTATCGTGCTACACGTAGACTTTCTGGGAATAAAACGCCCATTTTGAAATAGTATCTACTTCGCTTACAAACATTTTATCGTGCGAACTATAGACTTTCTGGAAAATTGTCTAATTTACTTACAAACATTTTATCATGTGACGCGTAGACTTTCTGGAAAAAAACACTCAATTTGAAAAAGTATCTACTTCTCTTACATTCATTCTTCCGTACAAAGTGTAGACTTTCTGGGAAAAAAACACTCAATTTGAAAAAGTATCTACATCTCTTATATTCTTCCTTCCGTTATCAATGTAGACGTTCTGGAAAAATGTCTGCTTCTCTTACAAACATTTTATTGCGAGAAGTGTAGCCTTTCTGAAAAAACAAAACACTCCTTGGATTCCTTGGATTCTTACATGTGTGTCCCCATATGTGTCACCCTCCACGCAGTTGTTCATACCAGTAAATCACAACCAAAGCCACTGGTTCCTATTGGTGTTGCGTCTTGATCTTGGAAGGGCCGAAATATGGGATAGCCTCCCACATGGATTCCACACTCGTTCGGAAATATGCAAAACTATTGTGAGTATTGAACTTTGCTGAACTTTGTACGCCCCCTCTCAAGTTTTCAGTTTTTCTGTGCCTTTGTAATAGATTGATTGTGCAGCTTCAAGTATTGGACTTTGCTGCCGGAGATATGGAATTCAAGTTCAAGAAGGGGCTCTTTGCACAATTTGAACTTTACGACCCACCTCACCGTCCAATACAAGTAAATGGTGATGATTGCGGTATATATGTGATCATGCACATGAAACACTTCGGATTAGTATGGTGGACCGGTGTAGGTTTGCTTTCTTAGATGATTCTTATTTTTCTGGTCGACGTATCACTAATGGTAATCTCTGTTGTTAAATGCAGTATGACTCACACACTATTCGCATGAAGTTGATGATTGAGTTGGTGAGGAACAAATATAACCAATTATGGCCCACAATTGAGAGTAAAGTCAAGAAACAACTTTCTTCCCCACCGCATCACAACCGTCAACAAACACAGAAGAAGGGCAGTGTCAAGAACCCAGCTCGCCGATTGTCCACGAAGAAGCATCCATCAGATGTTCGTCGCAGTGGTTAGAACAGGTAGGACAAGGTTGTACGTTTTTTTTGGGGCATCATGAGATTATGTCATTTAGGGCAACACATTTCCCTGAATATAGGTCATTTTGTGGGAACAACACTCATCTGAATGTAGAGTGTAGTCTTAGAATTAGGTCAGCAAGCTTGGGCAGGACTTTGAAAAAATGTAAGGATGTGTATCATGAAGCCTATGGACAAATTTGACAAGACAATGAAAAATATTCAGAGGTCTACTATTCTGTTGAAGCTTCTCTATATTCCGATGGTAGGATTTTCTAGAAAAATATAGATGTTCTGGACTTAGCTTTCTGTCTACTTGACAAGAATAGACATCTACTAAAATGAAGAAGGAGGTCTACATCTTTTGCGACACGATATCAGCCACAGTTGTAGGCTTTCCTGGCTTAGAGTCTATCTTTTCGTGAAAGTTGTAGGCTCAAAGCTGTCTATCCTTGTTACAAAAATATTTCGTCCAAATAAATATTTCACATGACAGTAGAAAAATGTCTCTTCAGCAGTCCCGGCGGTAGGGAAAAGCCACAATTAAATTTCAAATACAACAACGACAAATTAACAAAACATGGTTCACAATACTTGATCAAACATATATAGTACTGCGTTCATGAGGAATACTACAACAAGGATCACACTAATACATGATTCTAGGAAAGTAATCGGTGTACATGGCGTCATCGCTTGGTTGAGGCTGGTAGTAATCGGAGTCATCTTCCATTTGACCAAAATACCGAGTTCTCACCCATCGGTTGTAATTCATAGGTAGGTAACCCATGATAGAGGAACACTGAGGACTCTTTGTCACCCAATGAGTTACCCCTCAAGAACTTCTGCCACCCTTCCCCGGGCTGCCGTTACTGGTCTCTGTTTCTTTGCGCTTCCGTGAATGAGGATGCTAACTAGATGGTGTGGGCATGTAACTTCCATCTCTGGTGGTTCAATATTCAACACTTGGTTGAGGATGAGTATCATGAAGCACCCGCTGAGCTGCGAATCTCATATTCATCCAACGGAAGGCAGGAAATATCAACTATGGTAGCAGAGCTAGGAGATTTTCTAACTGTAAACATTGTTACAATGTATTGTTTATGGGAACCCCTTGCTCATGGCCGCAAAGCCAATTTATCAGTAAAAAACACAATTTGTTCGCCATGTATTTTTGTTTCGTTCTCCCAACTTGATTACCCCTGAGCTTAAGATATTAGAGAACAAATGGAATAGGCTACCCTAAAGTATGCTTGCATAAAAGTGGGATCTTGATAATTCCGCAATCATAAAATTTCGCCAGAAAATCTACACTCCGCACGGCAGGGTTGATATGTTGCTCCTGAAGCCTCGCCGCTGCCGTAGACTTTCTGAAAAATGTGATGAAGCAGATCTACTACAAGCCCAAGTTGCTACACATTCTTTACACAAAACAACTACCCACATGACGAAGAAAAGTCTGCTTGGAGTGTAGACTCTCTCGATTGGAGTGGCAAGGGGTTCTACTACTACTACTTGCTCGAAGACACGTCAACGTGGGTTAAAAATCACGTGAGTTAAGGTAAGCATCACGTAGATAGATGCCTACTCCGTTTGCAACACCCACGTGATTTTTAAGTATAAATCATTTCACATGGTAAAACCCACCGTGATACCAAGTAAAATGCCGGTTTTGAACTATTTCACCAAGGAGTATCAGAATTTGAACAGTAGGTCAACTATGTTACGACATCATGTCTACGAGATTGGCGTAGACAGCCTCGTCGCTGTCGTAGACCTTCTGGAAAAATGTGATGAACGAGTTTACGTTTCCCGTGACGAAAGGGTTAAATGCTTTACGACAAACGTCTACGACTCTCTCGTTCGTAGTGTAAACTTTCTGGAAAATAGATTAATTCATAGGGCAGGTGGCAACTAAGCCCACCTGTCCCCACTCTAGACTCACCCCAAACCGCCACGTGTTAACCGAACGAGGTCTACTTTATGCGCGACCATGGGGCTACATTTTTTACAACCCCGGTCTACATGCATTACATTATATTGTCCGTGCACAACGTGGGCTTTCTGGAAAATAGGTTCTGCCACAAAATTGGTAGCTTAACCCCGCCGGTCCCCACATTGGAACTCCCCCCAAACCGCCACGTGTTCCAATACGAGGTATAAACCCTGGCACTTGTCCTTTTCCTTGTCATGTGGCTCAAACCCTAAACCCTAAACCCTAAACCCTAAACACTAAACACTAGACACTAAATTTTAAAACGACAGGTCCAAGTCGAATGCGAAATTTTTATTGTACCATGATTGTTACCGACGCGTATTAGTTATTGCTAACTATATGAGATATATGTATATCATTAATTAATTTGTTCGTTCAAGCTACGGTAACCTACTATTATGTGTATTACGTCAATGTGAGTGATTGGTGCTCGATCACCGTGGTCCGTATCCGACCTTAAGTTTCTAAGTGATCATGGTCCCTGTTAAATGTGATAGTCATTCCTAGTAGCCCTTGATGTATTAGATCTCGGTCGGCAACCCTACTGATCATTCACTCTACGTATATCAAGTTTGAACAGTAGGTCAACTATGTTACGACATCATGTCTACGAGATTCGCGTAGACAGCCTCGTCGCTGTCGTAGACCTTCTGGAAAAATGTGATGAACGAGGTTTACGTTTCCCGTGACGAAAGGGTAATGCTTTACGACAAACGTCTACGACTCTCCCGTTCGTAATGTAAACTTTTGGAAAATAGATTAATTCATAGGGCAGGTGGCAACCAAGCCCACCTGTCCCCACTCTAGACTCACCCCAAACCGCCACGTGTTAACCGAACGAGGTCTACTTTATGCGCGACCATGGGGCTACATTTTTTACAACCCCGGTCTACATGCATTACATTATATTGTCCGTGCACAACGTGGGCTTTCTGGAAAATAGGTTCTGCCACAAAATTGGTAGCTTAACCCCGCCGGTCCCCACATTGGAACTCCCCCCAAACCGCCACGTGTTCCAATACGAGGTATAAACCCTGGCACTTGTCCTTTTCCTTGTCATGTGGCTCAAACCCTAAACCCTAAACCCTAAACCCTAAACACTAAACACTAGACACTAAATTTTAAAACGACAGGTCCAAGTCGAATGCGAAATTTTTATCGTACCATGATTGTTACCGACGCATATTAGTTATTGCTAACTATATGAGATATATGTATCTCATTAATTAATTTGTTCGTTCAAGCTACGGTAACCTACTATTATGTGTATTACGTCAACGTGAGTGATTGGTGCTCGATCACCGTGGTCCGTATCCGACCTTAAGTTTCTAAATGATCATGGTCCCTGTTAAATGTGATAGTCATTCCTAGTAGCCATTGATGTATTAGATCTCGGTCGGCAACCCTACTGATCATTCACTCTACGTATATCAAGTTTGAACAGTAGGTCAACTATGTTACGACATCATGTCTACGAGATTCGCGTACACAGCCTCGTCGCTGTCGTAGACCTTCTGGAAAAATGTGATGAACGAGGTTTACGTTTCCCGCGACGAAAGGGTTAAATACTTTACGACAAACGTCTACGACTCTCCCGTTCGTAGTGTAAACTTTCTGGAAAATAGATTAATTCATAGGGCAGGTGGCAACTAAGCCCACCTGTCCCCACTCTGGACTCACCCCAAACCGCCACGTGTTACCCGAACGAGGTCTACTTTATGCGCGACCGAGGTTTCTAAGAATAGTTTTTGTTTAATGACGATGGTTTGTCCCCTGGCTTGTCCATATTGTGAGGCCCAAATAACCCCACTAATCCCCATTTTGGAAGGCCCAAACTCGTTCATCAATGAAATGCGCGTTTTAAAGGAATGGGTTCGCAAAACAATAAGTGAACAATTATACGGCATTGGGTCTACGGTTCTTTCATACTCTCTGTTGTTCGAAGGGTAGATGTCCTGGAAAAATGCGATGAAATAAGTCTACTATTGTTGTTGTTCCGCCTACGTTGTTGTCAACTACTGCCTACTTTTTTTACACATATCTTTCCGTTTTGAGTGTAGGCTTTCTGGGGAAGTGGTTTTCATTACTCTACATTGTTCTCAAAGTACATTCACGTTGTTTAATTGTCTCATGTCATGAACAATGTTGCCGCTTCGTTAAGTATCTCATTACAAAAGGGATTACATCAGAAGTACATCAGTCGCTACTCACTGTTACTGGGTGCCGGAGCGTTTTTGCATGATCGTGCTGTGTGGCCAGGCCCTTTGCACTTATCACAATGATAAACTTTCTTTGCAGGAGTGGATACAGAAGGTGGGTTGTCTTCTCCCACACTTTGCTGCGCTGCCGCTTCCCTTTCTTTCTCCTTCCTTTCCCCACATGACTGGATATTATGGCCTGCTCCCTTGCAATAGCTACAAGTAATCGGTTGTCGCCCTGTTTCCTGATTCTGGTTGCCTTTCTTCTTAACGACGACCGGATCTCGTATAACACAGCCAGTCCTCTCAGGCTGGGGGTCACACACGTTCCCCTGCTCACTATCTTTGACGAGACCTTCCATCAATGCGGTCAGTCTGGCTATCTCCTTCTTCAACATACTATATCCTTTTGTGGTCTTTGAAGCATAAGAACACATCCGATTACAATCACTAGTCAATGCACCGAACCTACTGACCTTCAATGCTTCTTTATCCATATTTTGTCCATCTGGATATTCAATATCACACACACTCCCAGCGTTCCGCGTCCATCTTTTCATTATGAGTGACCTGGGAATTTTTGACATGTTTTCTTGTTTCATCAACATGAACATGTGTCGGCATGGGACTCCATTATACTGAAACATATTACAAGTACACACCATGATTGGGGGGAGAACCGTTTCCTCCAGGGCTTCTTCATCTGTAGTTAATCTCCCATGGTAGTACACAACCTCGTGCACATATTGTTGCCGCTTGAAATTTGCCATTTTGTGCATTGAATGGTCATCCTCAGCGGCAGCTTGGAAACCTTTTGTGACCAGGAATTTCTCCTTCATTATCTCTTTCTTAACCCACTTGTACACATCGTTATCCTCCAAGTGAGTCTCGATGACAGGAAAGGAGTTCATGGTGTTGAAATCATCCCTCACTTGATTATTCCTCAGTCTCATATGTGCTCGGTCCATCTGCGGAACGATGTCCACCATTTTCTTCTTCGCGGCCCCAAGAGTGTCTTTGACAAAATTATTCATGCTCTCACTCCTCTGAGTGCTTCTCATGCCGGCCATGTGAACATCTCCAAAAAATGCTTATGCCCATAATTGTCGTCTCCCATACATCCAGGTGGTCCAGAAGTGGTTGCGCAGCTCAAATTCTTGCAACATAACTTCCCACATTTCCTCGAAATACTGTACGGTTTGAAACTTATTCATGCACCCGTTAAAAGCTTTTTCCGCATCTTTCGAGTTCAAGTTTGTATGGGCGTTTCTGGAGAGGTGCCAGCTACAAAGACGGTGCCTAGCTTCCGGCATGACTTGTCCAATCGCAATATGCATGGACTCAGCCCCATCCGTGATCACAGTAGTTGGCTTTTTCCCCTTCATTGAATCCAAGAATGTACTCAACAACCAAGTATATGTATCCGCAGTTTCATCCCTGAGAATGCCAACCCCAAACAAGATACTCCCCCGATGATTATTCGACCCAACAAACAAAACTAATGGCCTACCGTAAACATTTGTATTGTACGTGCTATCGAATACCAACACATCCCTCCAACACATATAATCAACATATGAGTTCCCGTCTCGCCAAAATATGTTGACTAATCTATCTTCGTCGTCCACACTGAATCGGCAGTAGAAGTGGGGTCTTTTGCTGCAAGTGCGCTCATGTAGCTTAAAGCGCCTTCATAATCACTTTCAAAAGGGGTGGTGCGTCTTTGTTGGTCGAGCTTGTTATATAAGTCCTTCCTTGTGAATCCAACTGTGATGTACCCCCCTGATTGCTCCACCATATACTCAAACGCATGACATGGTCGGATTGAAACTTTGGTCATTGTGTTTGTATTGCCCAATGCTGCTTCGTCGACATTCCGGTGTGAACGAATGAAGGCGGCTTGCCGTGGGTTTGCACACTGATGAGAATGGTCTTCATCAAAGGCTCTCACCGCGTAATAGCCTTCATCTACCATGTAATTCACTCTGAACTTCGCCATGCAACCTTGCCTTGTCAACTTCCGACGATTACGACCACTCCCATCAATTTCGCGATCGAGCCACTTTTTATCTCGATAACCTTGCTTGTTGCAGACCCACTGTCTCCTCCGAAGCTTACCCTCAAACAATCCTCCTCTTGTGTCCCTCCTTGGTCCGAAGCCAATTGCCAACGCATAGGAATAATAGAATTTCTCGGCTTCCTCTAGTGTTTTGAACGTCTTAGCCATGACATCTTCAACTGTCAACTTTTGGTAGTCTAAGACATCCTCCCAAGACACTTCAAGGTCAATAGGCTCGTCAGTTTCGTTATCTTCGGTGTCGGAAAGATGAATGGCCTCTTCGGTGTCGTCTGAAAGATGAATGGACTCTGCGGTCTCGGAAGCCTCCATGGCAGGATTTGATGGCACTGTTTTGTGAAGAAGAAAGAAAAAAAAGTAAGAACAATAGCCCAGAAAGTCTACATGTTTTTCGTCTTCTGCGTTGTTGGACATGTAAACCTTCTTCGTAGTAATAGTAGACCTGTGAATACGCCCAAGACACTCATATGAGCATATGACCCGTTACCCATAACCCAGAATACTATCAATGAAAACCCACAAACTCATAAGAAGGATTCGATGTTGACCTCTGTTGCAAATCCGAGATAGAGGAGAAGGGAAAAGATATGAAATCTTGATCTCTCTGCGGGGTTCCTCTCTCTTCTACCACTTTTGTTCTCAGTGCTCCGATGGATACCAAATTTGGATGAGAAGAACTGAAAGAGATAAGAGTGATAAGAGTGCGAAGGGGAGAGAACAAGAGAGAGGAGAGAGAGCGGGCTGTTGTGTTGTTTTGAATTTGAATTCAAAATGGTGGAGAAGACCTGAAGAGCAGGTAGCCCGTTTCCCCCAAACTCATTCAACCGGTTGCAGCTCCGTGGTGGACCAGCTCAACTAGCCAATCACAGGTCTACAACGCATTAACGCATGGATGCGTTAACGCACCGAAGTCTATTCCCATGGAAATAGCTTAGTCACAAATATAAAAGAACATCTGATGATCTGAATAGATTGAAGAGTGAATAAATCCAGACTTCAAAAACTAACCAGTTTCACTTATTCAAGCGTGCTTGCATACATCATAGTAGGCCAAATTAAAATAGATTAAATCCCCAGAGCCCAAGATCCAAACCCAGGCTCAAAACAAGCCCATCCCCAAATTTGGGTGACCCATGGTGCAAACCCGACTGGATGAATCGAACGTCACCGATAGCCCTGATCAGAAACCCTAATCCGAGCATCTCCTCCCGTCGCCACCGTCATGAATGTCAACACGATCAGATCTGCACCAGCCATCTCCAACAATCCAACATGGTTTGGATCCCAAATCTGACCCAAACCCAACACACCAACCCGAAACTTCTGTTTTGGAGAAGTCTCCCTAAAAGCCAAAGCATTCGTCTCAGCCCCTCGCCGCTGTCGGATCCGAACCCTAGGGTTCAAGGAAGAAGAGCTCTAAAAGACTCAGAGGCTCCCCATCAGTCTTTCCGCTTGATGAGTGTCGCCATCGCAGACCATATCCCCAGACCAGATCCACCACCGCCGTCATTCCAGAAGATCTACGCTTCCGGCCATCAGCTACAGCCCGAGCATAGATCTGCCGATCCACCATCAAAACAACACCCTCAGCCGAGAAAAGCCTCAACCGAAGCCATAGAAAAACATGATCACGATTCCAACACCGTTGGGTAAGAAAACACAGCCTCCCCCCCACCACGTTGTCATCGTCCCGCTACCGCTTGGTCTGGAGAACACAAGGCTCCCTGCCAACATTTCGAAACCTAGGTTTCGCACCACTAGGTTTGAAACCAAAGGTATCAAAAACTAGTACCGCTAGGCTTCAGACAAAAAAAAAAAAAAATACTGCGATGCTGAAACCAAAGCTTGAGTACTAACTCGATCCTCCTCTTCAAGGCAACCACCTCAAACGCACCAGAGTGACCAGACTCCCACAGAGTCAACGAGGTGGCCTGACGACTACTAAACGGCTCGCCGCCATACATGGGAGGAAAATCACAACTTTTTTCTCAAGAGTGTGCAAGCGCATTCTATGTCACACTTTATTGTTGATTCGGTTTTGATTTATGGCATGAACTATATGTACATGCTCACAATTACTCATTTGTGTGAAGTACCTTAGCTATACGAAACCCATAGCGAAAATTATTTCCTGCACCAGTGGGACAGCTGCATCAGGAATCAGAACCGTCCAATTTGAAATGTGGATCAGTTTGTTATTAGGGACGTTAGTTGGGCGTTTGGGGGTCGTTTGTTGGGGAGTGAGGGGGAGAAAGGGAAGAGAAAGGGTCTGCATCAAATCATCAATCATCAATACTGCCCAGGAGGTGATAGACTCCGGATCAATCCAAGGCTTGAGCCATGAAATCTGAGGCGGCCGGAGAATAGAAATCTCCCGGAAACCCAATTTCCGAAAGGCGGAGCCGCGGAGGTTGTGCTCTTCGATTCGTCGGTTTCAGTGTTGGTGTTCCTGAAGATTTGGGCTTGAAAGATTTTTTCAATTTTCCAAAACGTGTTGGTATGGTTCTGTGATTGCAGATTAATTTGGGAGAGATTGCAGAATTGGGAGAGATGTAATCTTTGATATGCAGAATACAGAGATCTTTGGATAATCATATCATTTAATATATGATTACGACATAATGAAGGCATAATCATCTCATTTAATATATGATGACGACATAATCAAGGCATAATCATCTCAATATCTAGAAAAATAAATTAATATAGATATAGCTTTCCTTTATTATTTATTTTATGTGATATTTTACTTGTTTGTCCTTCATGAGTTGTGGTTGACATAGTGTATTAATAAGGAATATTTTGGTAATTTGAAATCCCTTCATGACCTAAATTTTCCATTTATTTATGGAATTTTTATTTATTTATTATTCTTTAATAATCTTATTTTTATTAATTTATTTTACAATGTATGTTTATTCTTCATTGTGGGCGGCCATGTTAAGCGGATGTAAATATGTTACAAATTTTACACGGATGGGTAAAGCGCGCCACCATGAGAGCGTGTGAATTTTCAGAGAATTTTTCAAGTAACTGATCTATTTTTTTTTATGATTTTTGGAATTTCAAAAGTTATAAAATCACTATGATTTTGAAACTTCAAAAATACCTAAAAAATATAACTGTTACTCGAAAAAATCTATGAAAATTCCTACATTTTTCCAGAGACCGTCTCTATCCATCCATCTAAGAATTCGAAAAAATTCACATCCGCTTGACACAGTTGCCCTAATGGAGATAAAATGAGGCATATGGTTGACTGAGTTAACCGAGGCCCAAACAATACCAGAAATAGGTAAATTTTCTACCACAGTTGTGCTTCAATATGTTGATCACATTCTACGAATGGATATCACAAATTTCATTTTCTCGATACAGTTGGTTTAGAATCACAAAGTCTTCACTAATGTGGTATAACTTGCTTGTTAGGTTACCTAAGTGTGCGTCTATGTGAACCTACACTAAGGAAATGAAATTTCTGAAATCCGTCCGTAGGATGTGATAAACGTAATGACACGGCTACGGTAGAAAATTGACCTATTTTCGTCATCGTTCAGGTCTCAGTCAACTCGGGTCCACCTCATGTATGTTTATTCCTCACTGTGGGCTGCCGTGTCAAGCGAATGTAAATATGTTACAAATTTTACACGGATGGACAAACCCCGCCACCCTGAGAGCATGTGAATTTTTAGAGAATTTTTAGAGTAACGGATTTATTTTTTATGATTTTTGGAATTTAAAAAGTTATAAAATTACTATGATTTGCTACGATTTTGAAACTTCAAAAATACCTAAAAAATATAATTGTTACTCGAAAATATCTATGAAAATTCCTACACTCTCCCGGAGACTGTCTCTATCCATCCATGTAAGAATTTGAAGAAATTCACATCCACTTGACACGGTTGCCGTAAAGGAGGAAAAATGATGCATATGGTTGACTGAGTTGACCGAGGCCCAAACAATGCCGGAAATAGGTAAATTTTCTACCATAGCCATGTTTCAATATATTGATCATATCCTACGGACGGATTTCATAAATTTCATTTTCTCGGTACAGCTGGTTTAGAATCACAAAGTCTCTACTAATGTGATAACTTAGTAGGTTTTACCAAAATGTTCATCTTTGTGAACTTACTATACCGAGAAAATGAAATTTCTGAAATCCATCCATAAGATGTGATCAAGGTAATGAAACACAGCTATCATAGAAAATTTACCTATTTTCGTCATCGTTTGGCTCTCGGTCAACTCAGTCCACCTCATGTATATTTATTCCTCACTGTGGGCGGTCGTGTCAAGCGGATGTAAATATATGACAAATTTTACACGGATGGGCAAAGCGCTCCACTGTGAGAGCGTGTGAATTTTCAAGAATTTTTCGAGTAACAAATCTATTTTTTATGATTTTTGGAATTTCTAAAGTTTAAAATTACTATGATTTGCTATGATTTTGAAAATTCAAAAATAACTAAAAAATATAACTGTTAGTCAAAAAAATCTATGAAAATTCCTTCACTCTCCCAGAGACCGTCTCTATCCATCCATGTAAGAGTTCGAAGAAATTCACATCCGCTTGACACAGTTTCCCTAAAGGAGGTAAAAAGATGCATATGGTTGATTGAGTTGACCGAGGCCTAAACAATGCTAGAAATAGGTAAATTTTCTACCATAGCCATGCTTCAATATGTTGTTTACATCCTATTTCACGAGATTTTTAAAAATTTTACTTTCTCTGTATACTTAGTTTAGAAAGATAGACACTTGCATATAACTTACTAAACAAGTTATACTACATCAGTGGACACGTGATTCCGATGACTACATTTCACGAAATGAAAATCCGACTGTCTGATGTGATCATTATAGTAAAATATGGCTAGGATACAAAATTTAAATGTATTCGGTATCGTTCGGAGCTCGATCAAAACGGTCAACCCTAATTCAACATCACTTACCACACGAAAACACTCTTGCCTAACCCTATATGACCTAATTTGGTTGATTCTTCCACACACAATACTCTTACATAGACGAGATGTAACCACTCATGTAAAAATTTAGGAACGTTCACCTCCGACGGTAGGGCTCCCCATAAGGAAGCATAAGCGTAAATAGGGTTGACCGTTTCTATAGGGGACCAAACGTTGCCGAAAATATATGATTTTTCAACCATAGCCTATTTCACCATAACGATCACATCATATTTCACAAGATTTTTGAAAATTTTGCTTCCTCTGTATACTTAGTTCATAAAGATAGACACATTCATATAACATAATAAACAAGTTATAGCACCACTACAAGAAGAAAGGCTTTAGCCGACGAAAATAAAAAAACCAGGCCGACGAACTATTTTTTCATCGGCTAAAGTCCACGTGAGCCGACAAAATTTTCATTCGTTGGCTAATTTAAATTTTCATCGGCTATCGTCAACTTTAGCCGACGACATTTTAATTTCGTCGGCTAAAGTGCTTTATATTTGCAGATCTGGACAGCAACAGCTCATCTGGGAAAAAAAACGGGAGAAGAAAAAACGGGAGAAAAAGTTTGGGTGTTGTCGAAATCTGTCCATAATTAGTTTGTGGAGCTATATATAGGTACGTATATGTATATATGTTGATTAATTGAGTTTTATTTGAGTTGATCGATTTTGAGTGTGATCGAGTTGATTGATTTTGAGTACGTTGGATGTATATATATATGTGTTGATCGATTTGGTTGATGATTTGATAATATATATGAAGTTGTTATTAATAAATGGTAGATATATATATGTTAATTAATTTATAATATTGTGTTGATATGGTATGAAGTTGTTGATGATATATATGAGTTGATGATGATTTTGTGATGATGTTGCTATATTATATTGTTATAAGTTGATTGATTTTGAGTACGTTGAATCTATATATATATATATATATGTGTTGATCGATTTGGTTGATGATTTGATATAATATATATGAAGTTGTTCCTAAGTAGTAGATATATATATATATCTTATATATATATATATGTTAATTAATTTATAATATTGTGTTGATGGTATGAAGTTGTTGATGATGATTTTGTGATGATGTCGATCCTCTATAATATTGTTCTGTAATTATTAAGTGTATCTATATATATATATATTTGTGTGTGTGTTAATTAATTTGTTGTTAATTAGTTGTAGTACGTAGAATATATACGCGTACCAAATGAATTGAGATTTTATATATGACATGGAATTTAATTAATAATTAGTTAACGTTATACATATATATTTTGTTATATTTTCAGGATATAGATAAAGTTGGATTTCGCTTCCAAAATGGGACAAAAGATATGGTAAAAGAGTTATGAGTTTTCTGGAATATGCGCTGGCTAATGCTAACGGGAATACAATTTTCTATTGCCCGTGCACGAAATGTCAGTGTCGCAGCGATATGCATCGATTTGCGATTGACAAAGTATGGCAGCACCTGAGGAGTAACGGGTTTTGGGAGAAGTACACATGTTGGTTATATCACGGTGAAACATCATCAGGGGGTCCGCATGATCATGGCCAATTTTCTGAGACGGGCAGTACATCCAACGATCCAACAACGACATTCATCAACGACATGTTTCCTTATGAGAGCGGTGTATGCGCTCAAGGACAGTATATGCCTGACCCGGTGTAGCTCTTCCCTAGAGCTGTCAACACTGCTGGTATTAAAAAGTATAACAAACTGCTTGCTTTCCAACAGACCCCTGTGTACCCCAGTTGTCAGAAGACCGTTCTTGAAAGTGTGATGGACGTAATGAAGATTAAAGTTGAGACAAAATCGACTGTGAAGGCTGTTGATAATTATCTACAGTACACTGCTTTGATGCTGCCCCACGGTCATCGTCTTCCTACCACTCATCGTAAGGTCTGATGTATCCTGAAAGATCTTGGGCTTTCCTACATCAAGATCCATGCATGCAGATATGACTGCGTTCTCTTCTGGGGTAAAGATCCAGAAGGGAATGACCTTGGTGGCCTTGACGCATGTCTGGTATGTCACACTGACCGGTATAAGTTGACTCCTGCAGGCAATAGGAAACCTGTGAAGGTACTTCGGTATTTCCCGTTGAGGGATAGGCTGGAGCGGTTATACATGTCTTCACACACGACCAAAGCTATGAGATGGCACGCTGATAGGGAATTGCATGACGAAGATACCCTTATACACCTTGCTGACGGGGAGGCTTGGAAGCATATAGACAGGGAGTTTCCTCATTTTGCGTCAGAGGTCCGAAATGTGAGGCTTGGGCTCTCATCCAACGGGTTCAACTCTTTTGGCAACATGAGTCTTCAATACAGTGTATGGCCGGTGATTTTGGTACCGTACAACCTTCCTCCATGGATGTGCATGAAGAAGGAATACAATATGTTAAGTTTGTTGATTTCGAGGCCCGGTTATCCAGGGAAGTGTCTCGATGTGTATTTGAGACCTTTGATTGAAGAGCTTAAGTTTTTGTGAGACGTTGGTCATCCCACTTATGACAAGTACATGCACGAGATGTTCCAGATGCATGTCATGGTTGTTGGTACCATCAGTGATTTTCCTGCCCGTGGGATGTTGTCGGGCAACGTTGTTAGGGGATACAAGGCTTGTCCAGAGTGTCTTAGCAATGAGGGGAGCAGTAGTCATTGCAACAAGATATGCAGGGTCACCGTGCTTTCCTTCCATATAATCATGAATGGCGGTTCGATGACAAGGCATTTGATGAGACCGTAGAACACGGTGTGCCTCACAGAAGATGGACGGGGGAAGAAATTTTAGCAGTGCTTAATGAGTACGATTTTGGGCAACTTAGCAATCATCCCAATATTGTGGCGCACTACAAAAAAGAATTCAATTAGCCACCGAAGTTTGCCACGGCTCAGTCTTGCCGTCGCCGTTGGTCTAATATTTGCCACGGTGCAGCGACAGCAAACGTGCCGTCGTTAAATTTATATGAGTTTGCGACGGTAACCGGTAAGCCGTGGCAAAAAAATTTGAAATTTACGACATTCTTTTTGATTGATGGCGACGGCAAGTTATAGGCTGTGGCTAAAAACACGATATGACTAGGTTAAAATTTTTTGTACACAGTTGAAAATTGCAGTTGTTCCTTTCTCACTCTCGCTCTCCCCAAAGCCGCATCCTTCTCCCTCTCACCGAAAGTCTAAAACCCTATCTCTTCTCTCTCTCTCTCTCTCTCTCTCCACAAATCTCTAGAGCATGAATCTGCAAAGATTTGTTTCTACTCATCTCGGGGTGGTCTTGGTGGACTGGACAGAGTTATGGTCGGAGGACACAGCCTGGCCTTGACTCATCGGAGGACGGCAAAAAAGATGGTGGCTACGGTATATTGTGAGTCCACCCTGGTGGTCGGAGATCGGTGATAGAGGAGAGAGTCCTCCAGATCCACTATCTCTCTCCTCCAGAATTCTCTTCTATGCTTTTCTCTCTTCTATGTGAGGATGACCGACGCTCGATCTATGGGTTTTGACCTTCCAGGATTTGATTGGGTGAGTCAAATCCCTAATTTCGTCATCTCAGCCGTGTTTTCTTATAATTGTCTATGATTTATGAGGTATCTTGGTGAGTTATTCGCCATATAGTTTATACTTGAATCGATCTCTGTTCGCATATGATTTGGATTTAAAGGAAAGAGATACGATTGGGTTGTGTCAATCTGATCTGTGACGTGGATTGAATTGAGTGCAGGAGCAGAGATGAAGGGTCTGTTAGCTTATTTGGTGGCCTTTTTGGTGGTTGCCTTTGGGATCCCTTCAAGACTGTCTTACAACACAGCACCAACTTTCCTCTGGTCACCACATTACCATCAGTATGTAATTTGTATTAGGATCCCCTTCACTTTCTATTTCAAGTAATGACAATGCTAGTGTATAGAGCCATTCTCCTTGGAAATTTGGTCTAATAATGCAACATTTTGGTAGCATCCATCTATTTGTTCTTAATCTGTTGATTATATGCGTCCAAATAATAGTGTCAAGGCAGCTGTTAATTACCAGACTATCTCTCCAAAGGATTTGGCAAAGTCTGTGCTTTCAGAAGGGGGCTGGTCGAACTTGCTGGTATGTATTTCTTTCGTTTCAGTGACAGTTTTTGCACTTCTTGTGATGTCTTAGACTTTATTGTCTCTCTTTTCAATGAACTTCTAGAAGAACAAACTCACTCTCTCTGAGTTTATATAATTTTTTTTTTTTGCCTTTTCGTTGTATACCCTCTCTGAGTTTATATAATTTTGTAGTGTCCTAGCAACGAAGTTCATTAGCCTTTGGATCTTGCTCTTGTCTTTGTTGGTACATAGGTAACAACACTGGATACCCTCTTGTTGTCATGTGACCTTCTTTATGTGTTCCAAATTCTGATGAAATCCATTATATTTGCTACCTATTGCTATAGCTTGATAAATATGCAATATTGAGTGAATTGTTTCATAGGATTTATGACTTACCAGTGCTAACATGTACTATCTTGGATTGTATGTAAGTTTGAACATAATCCGGCTATTTTAACTTTTCAAAGTACTTTATGCTTTTATATTTGGCAAATTAATGCATAGGTGATTTGCTAGAATCACCAGTATGCTTGTTTTGCATTAAGTATGAGACCAGGGGAAGGAAGTGAACATAATCTTTTGCAATTGGTACATACATATTAAGATCATACAGAATCTGCTCATAAGATACTTCAATGAGGTGAATTCATTTTTTCTGTGTGTAGCGCCTCTTTGTTTCGCTATCTTTGCGTATATCTCTCTTAGCGATAGAGCCACATTGAAATTTACTTCTATAATATTTATGTGTATCTTATACCAGTCATATGACTTGCTTGCTACTTTAATTTGATTCTTATTTACGAAATTCACAGGTTGGATAATTGGATGATATAGTAGATATGTACAATGAAGATCTTTACACCATGCCTGATAAAAAACTAGCTTGTGGTGTTATAGCAAGTTCCACCAACTTATCTAATAAAAAGGTATTGTGGCATATCTCTTCTTTATTTCTTGATCATGAATTAATTATATACGTTATATATGTATTATATATAAATATATGTGTTTGTGTGTGACATGCTCTACAACTAGTGCTCTGCAACTAGCAGTTATGTATAATCGATGACTTATGGGGTAAATAGTAGCTCTAGTAAATAGTGCTCTACAACTGCAGTTTATTGTTTTTAACTATTCAAATCGGTATTTTCTCTAGACAAAACAAAACAATTGAAACTTGGGTGCATAGTTAAATTCAGTCCCTTCTGATTGAATTTTATTGGTACCTTTTCTACCATATTGTGATAACTAATGTATGCTCAATCGTTGTCATGCCATATAGATTTTGTTGCTCTAAGAACTTATTCTTCTCTATCATGTCTCAAAGATTCATTGTTAGTATTTCAATAGCTGAAGTTCAAACTTCCCCAATATTCAGCCTGATAGATTTTATAACTGAACTTTTCCTTTCAGGTTTGACAAAGGTGCACGTGGTCATATGTATTTGAGATAGTCGTGATGTTCAATATGTATATGACACTGATGGAAGCCAAGCAGTAGCTACTAAAGAATCCCTATTGCTGGTATAGTGATATACAATTTAAACTTTGGTTCTGGAAGCTTTGGCTTAGTTGGTTGCACTTAGTTGGTTTTGTGTTTGTGTCAGGAAACTAATTGGTAGAAACACTTAGAGGTTGATGTGCTTGTATTGATAATTCTGATGTAAGATTGGCAGTAATTTTGAGACATTTAATTCAGTGTAACAATTTTTTTTCTAATATGTTTAATAAAATAAAATAAAAATAGTTTGGCAAGCTAATACATCAGATAATTTTTTTTTATTTCATAAATACAAGTTTGTGACGGCCTTTGCCGTCGCTGCATGCCGTCGCCACCAATTAGCGACGGCTCGTTGCCGTAGCCAAAAGCAACAGCCACGCCCTCAACGGCGACGGGAAAAATGCCGTTGCAAAGCCGTCGTCGTTGCTCTTTGGCCACGGCAAAGTGGCTTTTGGCGACGGCACTTTTCTGTGGCTAACTGAATTTTTTTTTGTAGTGGCGGCAATACCTAAAAGACCCAACATGTACAAATTCTAGACACATAAGAGCATATTTTAGGAACTCCCATACTGGAGTAAGTTGTTGATCAAGCACTACCTAGATGTGATGCACATAAAAAAGAATATTTACGACAGTGTGGTGGGCACAGTGCTGAACTTGGAGGGGAAGACGAAAGACGGTCCTAAGGCACGCATTGATCTAAAAAAATGTAATTAAGAAGACATATGTGGTTGAAAGAAGGGAAGAAAAAAAAATGCCTCAAGCTCCTTACATTGTGAAGCCTGACCAGAAGAACGTAATTTTCAGGTGGATGAGTTGTGTGAAGTATCTTTCAGGCTATGCAGGAAATATAGCCCAGTGTGTGAATTTCCGGGACAATAAGATGTACGGGTTGAAGAGTCATGACTGTCATATCCTGCTACAACGTCTCTTCCCTGTTTTCATTACGGGATTGACCGTCTGGATCGAGCCCTTAACCTTGTCGGATCAAGTTGAATTTTTTCCTACACATGTATTTTATCATGATGGTCAGATCTGACGGTAGGATTTTTGTCTCTCAAGTTTGATCATCACAATCACAACATGCCTACTAATGTTGTATAACTTGTTTACCAAGTGTTTAAGTAAATATTCCGTTTCAAAAACAAACTATACGTAGATCCTTCAAACGCAAAAAAGCCGTGAAATAAGATATGGCCAGAATGGTGAAATACGTCTACGGATGAAAAATCATGGTATTCCGGTAAAGCCTCGGTGCCGATAGTTACAGTCAATGCAATTTTCCATTCTTTATCCCTATGGGTAGCCCTATCTTCGGCGGTTATTTTCCGTAAAATTTTTATACGACTTGTTGGGTCTCATCGGTTTGAAACTATTTTCAGTTGAAGGTCCGGGCAAAATACGTAATTTAGACGGTCCAATGACCTTTTCCGTGCGTTTAGGGGTTTGACTTACGGGATTGACCGTCCGGATCGAGCCATTAACCTTGTCGGATCAAGTTGAATTTTTTCCTACATATGTATTTTATCATGATGGTCAGATCTGACAGTAGGATTTTTTTTTCTCAAGTTTGATCATCACAATCACAACATGCCTACTAATGTTGTACAACTTGTTTACCAAGTGTTCAAGTAAATGTTCCGTTTCAAAAACAAACTATACGTAGGTTCTTCAAACGTAAAAAAGCCGTGAAATAAGATATGGCCAGAATGGTGAAATACATCTATGGTTGAAAAATCATGGTATTCCGGTAAAGTCTCGGTGCCGATAGTTACGGTCAATGCAATTTTCAATTCTTTATCTCTATGGGTAGCCCTATCTTTGGTGGTTATTTTCCGTAAAATTTTTATATGACTTGTTGGGTCTCATCGGTTTGAAACTATTTTCAGTTGAAGGTCCGGGAAAAATACGTAATTTAGACAGTCCAATGACCTTTTCCGTGCGTTTAGGGGTTTGACTTACGGGATTGACCGTCCGGATCGAGCCCTTAACCTTGTCGGATCAAGTTGAATTTTTCCTACACATATTTTATCATGATGGTCAGATCTGACGGTAGGATTTTTGTTTCTCAAGTTTGATCATCACAATCACAACATGCATACTAATGTTGTATAACTTGTTTATTAAGTGTTTAAATGTTCCGTTTCAAAAACGAACTATATGTGGAGCCTTCAAACGCAAAAAAACCGTGAAATAAGATATGGCAAGAATGGTGAAATACGTCTACGGTTGAAAAATCATGGTATTCCGGTAAAGTCTCGGTCCCGATAGTTACGGTCAATGCAATTTTCCATTCTTTATCCCTATGGGTAGCCCTATCTTCGGTGGTTATTTGCCGTAAAATTTTTATACGACTTGTTGGGTCTCATCGATTTGAAACTATTTTCAGTTGAAGGTCCGGGCAAAATATGTAATTTAGACGGTCCAATGACCTTTTCCGTGAGGATTTGACGGTAGGATTTTCGTTTCTCAAGTTTGATCATCACAATCACAAGGTGCCGAATGTATAAAAGTACTTTAGCTGACGATTTTCAAATGTAAGCCGACGAATTTCAAAGATAAGCCGACGAATTTCAAAAGTTTAGCCGACGAAATTCAAAGTTAAACCGATGAATTTCAAAGGTTACCCGACGAATTGCAAAGGTTTAGCCGACGAATTGAAAAGGTTTAGCTGACGAACTGAAAAGGTTTAGCCGACGAATTTCAAAGGTTAGCCGACGAAGTGAAAATTTCGTCGGCTAAAGTTACACGGTATATAGACGAAGACTCAGCGCTCGACAGCCTCCACAACGCGTTTCAAAACCCTAGCCTCCTCCCTCCGCCTCCTCCGCCTCCCTCTCCTGGTCTCCTGGTCGCTCTCTCCCTCTCTCGGTCTCCCAGCTGCCTCCTCCGCCTCCTCTCCCTCTCCCGGTCTCCCTCTCCCTCTCCCAAATTCTCCAGCTCCCGGTGTGCCTCCAAGGTTAGCGTTTTTCTTCTTTTTTACTTTTGATTTCGAATTGATTTTCACCTATGCTTTTTGTTACCATATAATCTCTCATTTTACTATTATGATCATGAATTTTGATGGCTAAAGACGTTACATTTTTGTGGTTAATTTATGTTTAGGAGATTAATTGAATTCATATTTTTGAAGAAGTATAATTTCAAAAATATAAATATTTCACATTATATTAAGTGTTTAAATTTAAGCATGAACATAATGAAAAAAAAGAGATAATATGGAACTCGTTTACTTTTTCAATGTTGCCTCAACCTTGAATTAATGAGCAACATTGAATGAGTGTATCCGCCCATACCTCAGTCTTGATTCAAATTAATATTTTAAACAGGATGAGCGGTAATTTTAGATCGACGAAGGGTTCGAAGGGCCAAAGGTCCGAATCGTCTAAGGGAACCTCTAGCAACCCTCAAACGTCGTTTCGGGGCCTCATGACAGCCAGACGTGCGGCCCTTCTAGAGACGGCGCAGAGGCAGCCGGAGGTGCCTCCTTCATCGAGGCAGCAGGACGTCCCTTGTTCCTCGAGGCAGCTGTGGGCTCAGACCCAGACTCCAGTGTCTGCACCCTGTATGCCTGAGATACATCGGGCGCCCACTCCTAGTCCTACTGCTTCAGATGGTGGGTCATCTGGGGTACAGATGCCGCCGCCTCATCTGTTCCTTCCGCGGATGATACCGGCCTTACCTGCAGTCGATGACTCAGGGACGCCGATTTATCCACTGCCCCCGCCAGTGGCTCCATCAGCGGCGTACCGGTTCGTGCCTTTTGATACGCCCCTTATTTCTGCGAGGGTATCATCATCGGCGACAGAGACGGAATCCGTCGCGTCCGCCGCATCGCCCTCAGGTAATGAAAGATGAATGATTTGTTTTCTTATAATTAATAATAAAGGGTCTTCGATTTTAATAATCAATTTGGTTTATCATGTGATAGGCACCGTCGGAGCGAAGCCGGCAAAGAAGAAGAGAGGCCCCCGCGTCACAAGGAAGACTCTCGAGAAAACCGTCAGTACCTCAGGGAGGATCGTCATCGATACTGACGGGGATGGCGACATAGTATCGGGCGGGAAGTCGAGGACGTACTCCGGTCGCGTGGGAGCGCTCATTAGGGATAGAGTCCCTATGTTGTGGTCAGACTAAGGCGAGGTCCCGCAGGAGGTTAAGGACATGGTCCACAACGCGATGTCGGTGAGTTTACAAAATGCTTTAATAATATTATGTATTACATTGTTGATTTCTCGAAAAACTAAACTAATAAACGGTTAAATGCATGTGTGGTTTGACGTTTCCGAGCACCTGAATAACAGCTGGGCGGACGTTGTGCATGGGGGAAGGTACGTTGGGAAGTTAATGAAAAAACAAAATTGTATGTGATATTAATAATATTTCTAATATTTTTGTTGTATCTGTAGGTATAAGGAGTGGAAGAACGAGTTGCGGACCCATTGGACTACGCACGGGAACGCACGTTCTGAGTTCCAGTACAGGGAGTACGAGTGACCTTGGCTTCTGACATCAGAATTCAACAACCCTCGTAAACAGGTATTTAAAAAATTAATTAGTTAATTTGTCATTAAGTACGTGCGTTTTTAATTTTTTACTAATATTTTATTTTTTTCTTTGAAGGCCATTTCCCGGGCGAACGCTCAGAACCGGCAACGCAACACAAGGAACCATCATGCCGGTTCTAGACCGTTCGCTGTCTTCATAGACGAGGCGATCATGGAACATCTAGAAGTCAATCGGTATGTCTATACGTACGAGAAAACATATCATGACGCCTAGGAGGATATTGTAAGTCATCTTACGTTTTTAAATTTTTAATTTTACTTATATATATGTTAATTAATAATTTTTTTCCTATCCAATTAGGCGAAGGTGAGGGAGGCTAGTGACGAGGTGATGAGTGCTATAGTGAGGGAGACATGGCCGGACACGCAGGAGGAAGAGATGTCCGAAGCCATGTCCCTGATCGAAACTTCAGATCCGACGGTTGGGGCGAGGATTATTGGCACAGCCTTCCCACCTCGAGCAAACAACTTCTACTACCGGGGTATAGGAAAGAAGGGCGAGGGGTCCTGAAGACCACTCCAGGATTTCAACGAAAGGCAGCCTCGACCAGCAGCAGGACCACGACCACTAGGACGACTCAGCTAGAGTCGGAACTTCAGAGACTACTGGAACAACAAGCTGCTCAGGTTGCCTATAATGCCGCTTAGGCAACCTATAATGCCGCGCAGACAGCCTATAATGCCGAGGTACATGCCATCCAGCAGGCCCAGCAGCGGCAGATGTTCCAGTACATGCAGGACTTTACAGCTGCCCAACTTCAGGGACTTCCGGCTCCGCCCATGCCTCCGGCTATACCGCTACCCCAGCCGCCGCAACCTCCGCCGCAACCTCCGCAGCAACCTCTGCAGCAGCCCCCAGAAGCGGATATTAATTTAGACGATTTAGATTTTGTGTAGTTGGTGAATTATATAGTTTTATGTGCTTGTTGTTGGTTATATGGAATTGTTTTGGTGTATTTTGCAGCTTGCTTGGAATGATAATTTAGAAATTTCAGGTTTTTTTTTTTATACTGGAATGGACTTATAGCCGACGAAATACGCCATAATTCGTCGGCTATGATAATGTTAAGCCGACGAATTATGGAATGTTTCATCAGCTAAACCCTCCTAAAGCCGACGAAATATGTCTGTTTCGTCGGCTTTAGTTATTTTTTATTTTTTATATTACATACTATAGCCGACGAATATATTAAAATGGTTCGTCGGCTAAAGTCTCAGACTATGGCCGACGAAACATTTTAATATATTCGTCGGCTACAGGCTGAGACAATAGCCGACGACCTCTTTAGGTCGTCAGCTAAAGTCTGAGAGACTAGCCGACGACGTCTTCTGTAGTCGGCTAGCGCTGGGACAATAGCCGATGATGGGTTATAGTTTTGTCGGCTAAAGTCATTGCCGACTACCCTTTCCCGACAAAACTATAGCCGACGAATTAAGCTAACAGGCCGACGAAACTTTTTTGTCGGCTAAAGTACTTGTCCTGGTAGAGCATATTAGTGGGCACGCTGTGATTCCGATGGCTACATTTCATAAAATAAAAATCTGACCGTCTGATCGATGTGATCATTAAGTTGCAACTCATTAGTACAATGAAACATGAAGAAAATCACTAGCTGAAAACTCACAATGAAGTAACAAAGGTAATATTTCAATTGTAAATGCAGAAGCAGCATGAATATCAAAATTTATTATGCACAGCTTCTTGAGTGGCCATTAAGAACATGCAATGCAGAAACCTGTAACTTTGATGCAATGAATAACTTCAGAGCTTTTATCCACAAAACGAAATAGCTATTTTAATTGTAAATGCAGAAGCAATAACAAACACCCTAAACTGCAAAATTAACTTGAATTGAATAATGCCATGGTCTTTTATTGAAATTTGTCAAGGATTACAAAACAAAATTTATGAGTTCTGAAACTTTATTGCAATTGAAAGCTTAAAATAAAACTTACACAACTTTCAATTCTAGATTATAGTATCGACATGTAAACAAACGTGAAGGGAAGAAACAAAAATCACCACCGAAATTGATCAATTCATAGATGATCAAGCAACCCAGACATCAAATTCATAATCAATCTGTGAAAACCCTACAACCCATAAATGATCACCACAGAAATTGATCAATTCATAAATGAATATCAAGCAACCTAGACATCAAATTCATAATCAATCTGTAAAAACCCCACAACCCATGAACAATCTAAAGTAGATAATCAATCTATGGTGTTTAATACAACAAATTCTAGTATCAAGGGGAATAGTGAAAATGGATTGACGCAAGATACAAAACGATAAAAGAGAGAATTTGAACTTGATCAAGATAAGTAGTACGTTGAAGGAGATTAAAGCAAAAGATATGATTGCGAGATGAGGCTGAAGCACGTAGCGAAGTTTTGGCGTTGTAGAACACATGCTTGGAGAGTCCGATGAAAATCAGGGTCCCTTTGTAAGAAGGTGCGGAGGTAATTTTTGGGCTTCGTATACTCATTTATTCGAGTCTGTGGTTCAGCCAAAAGCCGGACTAGTGCTATTTCATTACGTAAGCAATCCAGTCCAGCCCCATGAAACAAACGTGCTGATATATTACTGCAAAGAAAATGTACCCATCAGTTCTGAAAGCATGAAGCAAAGGAACTATTTAAAAATGAGCAAGTTCTAGCCACTCAAATAAACACAGAGATATACAAACATAGCTTTCAGCAAATGAGCAAGTTCATCAGCTGATCAGCCTCTATGCAGCTTACAGAGTACATGGCAGGACTTCCACTCTGAAAAGTAATTCTTCTCAGCAATCACAAATAGAATCAAGTGAAGCCAGCGACAAATTCTCATCAATGACAACTGATTGTGGATAACACTTTAATGAGCCTAACACTGCCAGCCTCTACATATAGATATTATATCAAATCAGAGCCAACAAATATTAAATTACAGAAAACCATAATAACATTATAACAGACGTACATCATAAAGAAAACTATTTAACTTGATGCCAAAAGTTAACAAATAGTCATTCATCTCATCAGGTTAATATAACTCAACTAAAAAAGAAAGGATAATGAGACAATTACTAGGCCTATACGACAGTTTTACACATACAAGCAACAAATCAACAATTCCCATAGTGTATGTAGAATCACCACAATCAGGATTGAAATCCTTAACTGCCATCAAAAGAACTTTTATCTGCCTAAGGGAGCAGAATATCAGAATCAAGAAAATATAGAAAAGGAAAACAAGAAAAACCATGAATGTAAGCTATGAAAATAATGAAACAAAAGTCATCGTAACAATTTTAGTCAACATCCACCTTATAAAACTATACAGTCATCCCGACCTGATCTAGAGGCATAGATCGCATACATGGAAAGCATTCAGTGAATTTAACCATGCACATAAACTAAGAGTACATATTTAATCTAACCATATCAGATGATGTTTGCGAATATATCATCGAGCAGTGCTCCCATTGTCATTGACCAAAAGAAGAACAAGAATCTGAAAAAATAACCAGACGTTAACACAAGAAACATACATGCAACATGTTTAAGAGCTGATTAATATGGCTAATATTGCTATACATCTATGTCACGGCAACAATGGAACACAATATCTTCTATCATCTACCAACTGACCTCAAATTCATGGAATAAGCTCCTCCAGTTTCGAATATTTTGAAATTATAGAATCAAAATCTACAGTTTGAAGATGAACTAGGAATTCTGAGATTGAATATTACTCACAAATAGAATAAAAAATATACATGGTTAAAGCTCAGTTTCTGATTAACAAACTATCCATTTCAAGCATGTTAAGAGTTTCACAGGAGCAAATTCATCAAAAGTAAAAGATATTAACATAAGAGAAAGAGATGGACAAGAAAGCTGAAATATTGTTGCATGAATCTTGTTTTGCTTCATAATAGCCCAGAACAAAATGTAAGAGCGTAATCTCATAATAATAATTGGGGGATGTCTCTGAGTAACTCATCTCTTCAAACTTTTAACCCAATCCTTAACAATCAAATTAGAGACTAAAAACCATTCTACAGTATTAATACCTGAAATCGAATCAGAAACTTGAACTCAATTCAGTTTAGTAGATGATGGTGGTTCTCCTTGAGCTCCTTCCAACACCACCGAGTCAACGACTTCAACCTCCTCCATAAACCTCCTTGGTGGAAAATTGAACTTAATCCCGTTTCGGTCAACCCCGCTCAACACCATCTTCAAAAATTAACAAAATTACATGTCCTGTTGTTCGGTATCTAAAGAAATATACAGGGATCTCGAATTTCTTAACGTTTCGTCTATGGATGATAAGCCGATTTCTGGAACGCTCCTTCGATGCACTGGATCCGAAACCGACGACTGATGGCCAACAATCCTGGCAAAAACCCACAGGTTCTGCCCCAATTTGGATTTCTGTTCCAACAGTTGATATGAACCAATTTAATCGTTCTGCTTTCGGTCGATGCCGGCAAACCCACAAACCCTAGATTTGAGTTAAGAAGAGGAGTGAGAAGAGATCGGTTTAGTCGATTAAGTATGGGAGAAAGGAAGAAGAGAAAAAGGAGCCAGTCACCAGTCCAACCACGAAACCAGGAAAGATCGCACAAACAGCGCGTGCAATCACGCCCCGTTAAATTTGCCTGGTGCAGCTGTCCTGCTGGTGCAACGAATAGGCTCTCGTAATCAATGTAGTCTTACAACATGTACGTTGTATAAAGTATGTTTAATTGCATATCGTAAATGACCAATTTTTATGTCATACATCGAAGCATGTCGTAAACTTTTATTTTAGTTCCATTCAATAATACTTCTTTATCTATTTAAAAATCATTAGTTCGACATATAACCGGTTTGTCCTTTTACTCTACCAGCAGGGTCGCCCATTCTGATCCGCTCACCGTGGTGCCATCGGCTATCGTGACCATCGGAGCCAAAAAGCAAGACACTAAAATACAAACATCACTGCTCCAGCAACTCCACTGTTGCAACCAGGAATGGTAGAGCGTAGATCACATTGTCTTCAGAAACCCAGGATAGATCTTTGAAAAAAAAATGAAAAAGAAAAAAGAACATAGAAACTAAGATCTTTGAACAAGGAAGAAAAGGTCACGCAGTTCCAGGGGGAGCAGGAGACTCGATCAGATTGGTTGGTAGTACCGGTAGAGACTGAGGGGAAGGTTTGAAAATTGAAGGCTAAAAATAATAAGGCAATGATGAAGGAATCACCGTTGACATTAAAGACACTCTTGTCTTGTTGTCTTCAAGTATTGATGTCTCAATGTCACAATTTAATGTCTCGTATCTGATGTATGTCACAAATTTATAAACCTATTTACCAATATATATAAAATTGTCTTTTATCTTGTGGTGAGTGCTGTGTTTGACTGAGCTTAGCTTGTTGGAAATGCAACAGACTTTAATCTTCTTTGACAAACAAAAAAACAAAACCTAACCTAATTTTGATGTTATATCTAGCATCAAATTGACATATTCTTCCAACAGAAATGTTCAACTAGCTCGTCATCGATTAACTGATCAAGATAGATCATATTTGAATTTGAATGTAAATATAAAGGTAGAGAGAATTATCAGGAAGTTCAGTTGTTATAATTCTCCACCTTTACATGTAAATTTAAAAGTAATTGTGTATAACTGATCGGAATAATTGATTTAGTCAATTGCTGACCAAATGAACGTTATAGTTACACTATTACAAATACAATGCCGCAATATGTAGTCTCTTAACTGGGTGTTAATTATAAGGGATTTTAAATTAACTAAACTACAAGGCAAGATTAATTCTTCCCCAATTATTTGAACATGATTTGTTTGAGTGAAACGCAGATAGATTGATGAACAGAATTGAATTATTTATTATTTCTGTTCATTTGTTGAAACTTCATTGCCATTTTGCACTAGCTAATACAGGAACTAGCTGCATGTAAACGCAACATTAATAAAGACTGATTAATGAGTCTCTCTCTCTCTCTCTCTCTCTCTCTCTCTCTCTCTCTCTCTCTCTCTCTCTCGACCCTGTATATAAAAGAAACCAAGTGTAGCTAGCTAGGCTGTGCGGCTGAGGCATCTGAGAGCTAAATAGGGTTTTGTGTTTCAGAGTGAGACAGATATTCAGATGCAATTGAAAACCAAGCTATAGCTAGTAGTAGTAGTTCTGCTTGAGGGGAATGTTGGCTGGCTCGAGTTTTTTTTCACAGCAATAAGCAGCTAGAGAGACAGAGGTTGTATATATCATGCTTCTCATCCTCGATCTTCTCTTCTCTTCTCCTTTCTCTTCTCTGCATACAGAAAGAGAAAGAGAGTCGACTGAGTAAGAGATCGAGATGCAGAAAGTTAAACACAGATATATACGACTGAAGTACTCTAAGAGGCTTCGGACCAGACTTCATTCCCCTCAAAATCTAAGCTACTGCTATTGCAGAACGGGCGCGCGCTTATGGTTAACTTGAAGCAAGAATGTCGAAAGGTTGAGAGGTACGTTGTCTGGCTCGAGGTCATTGAGGTTGTTTCAGTCGATCCAACTGAACCCTACATGATTCTCGGACCAGGCTTCGTTCCTCCCAACCAACACATATATATTTCAGCTTTGGTTTCATTGATTTCTCAGCTCAAACATCTTCAGGGAGAAAACCATATATATATACTTTCTCATGTTGAATGAATTATTAACTGTTATATATTGATTTTTCTTGGGTGATACCAAAGAAATCATGTAATTGTTGCTGTGTTTTACCGATTCCGTTAGAATAATTCTCTAGCTATATATTTAGTTAGACAAAGATGATATGAATGCTTTAATCTTCATCCATGTTGATCTGATCAGCAATACTAGCTAGCTAGCACATTTCCCTTTAGACAGTGACAAGAGATCACATATATCTACACTGCGTTATCCATCAAACACTCTATCAGATTTTGAATGATCTTGCTTGATCGATCTGCCATTTATTAAAAATTTTGCATACAGCTGCTATACCAATCTAAGCTAGTAAGCCTAGCTAGCTGATTAGCTGCTATATGGTCCAGGGTTTTGAAATACTACTAACATGTAGTTTAATACTACTTAATAATTACCTAATGCTAATTTTCAAATTCATGAACAGATTATGATCGAGATACCTTAGGATTTTCAACCCTGAAGCGAAACGATCAGAATTACAATAATATGAAAATTTTAGTTATTATTAGGGTCTTGCATGTTTTTTTTTTTTAAAAAAAAAAAAATCTAATTTCTCTTCTTTGAATAATTCAAGATCATTATTATGACTCATTGTTCGTTTTCTTTTATTAAAGAATGATTCGATGTTTTGAGGTAAAAAAGTTCATAATAAACAGTTTCGTCTCCAACATATGATTTGTCAAATTGAAGTGTTCCCTCTGCATAACCTTGTTTCCGGAGAAAGACCAACCGTACGCGTTTTCCTATTTTAATTAACAAAAAAAAAGAGAGTAAAATGTACATATAAAAATTGACCTCTCGATTAAAAATGGCTGTACCAATGTGTACGTTGCCACCCGCAGGGGCGTAGCTACATTGGAACCAGAAGGTTCAAATGACCCCTATGAGGTTATCACAACAAGCATCAATTGGTTGATAATTTCATATATATTACATTTCAATGTATAAATTGACCTCTCTGTCATAAAACGAAAGAAAGAAAAATGCAAGATGAGATTGTCATTGACCAATAAAATAAAATATGACATTGTTCGATTTGCCCACAAGTTTTTATTATGTTAGTAGATTTCCAAAACAGTAAAACAAGTCATGACTTCATATCAATCAAGATCATCAAACCTTAATTGTAATTTACTTATTGTTATTATGTTATATGTATAAATCATGACCCTTCTAGTTGAGATTTCTAGCTACGTCATTGGCCACCCCCCCACAATCACATACCACAGATCAGAGCGTACCTTTTCAGGCCTCAAATCCATGACAATGTACACTTGCTACCTAATATGATCCAAAAGGGAGCTCAAGGATAACAATTAGGGGGCGAGAGGATTTCGATTTGGAACTAGTCGTTGATCGAGGTTGAAGCTCGGTTGGTGTATATTGGAGGTGAGCAGAGACATGTCTTAGAGAGAGAGTTTATTTTTGTTTTTCCATCATATTTTCAATCTTGCAGCTAGTGAAGTTTGGAGCAATAGATAGAACGTAAAATCCTCTTTGTAAACTTTGTTCTAAGTAATCAAACTTGTTAAGTGTACGTTGCATTTATAATTACTTGTTTTGAAGCTACAGCTCTTCTAACCTGTTAAGAGGACAACTTTTAGGTAAGGAATTTGTTTGAAATTTAATGTACCAAAAACAAAAAGAAAATATTCAAATTTTTACATCGATGAGAGCTATTAAATATATATATATATATATAGTCAGGATCAGAGGAGGACGTCCGCACGCCCTTAAAGTGCGGACGTCCCTCTGTTTGCCACCGTACGGCTCTGATGACGGCACGCCTCCACCCCAAGGGTCTCCTACAGTGTTCCCGATCACTTTCCCTCCCCGACGAGTCCGCCGAATTCCAGTTTTCCGGCAAGATCGACTTTATTTGAAGTTTTGGGTGATCTCGCCGAAAAAATGGAAAAGAACGGACTTGCCGGAGAGGGAAAGTGATCGGGGATGCTGCTGTAGTTTTCTAGGGTGGAGGCGCACCGTCGTCGGCGCTGGACGGTGGAGAATGGAGGGACGTCCTCACTTTAAAGGCTGTGCGGACGTCTTTTTGGTACGGCTCCGTATATATATATATATATATATATATATATATATATATAGTTTCTATCCAGAGCGAAGCTTCACTTTGCAATTAAAGTATGAAGTTTCTTATTTGACTCACTTTTTGGTCATATTTCACATCTTCACAGTTCCGTTTGTAGAACCTAATGCATAAATCACTCTGGCTAAGTTACATCCAAAATTGTAATTGTTAAGGTACCGAA
Organism: Fragaria nilgerrensis; assembly: GCA_010134655.1. NCBI lineage: Eukaryota > Viridiplantae > Streptophyta > Magnoliopsida > Rosales > Rosaceae > Fragaria > Fragaria nilgerrensis. Next base: position 102,149 of record WPAB01000183.1, read on the forward strand.
TTAGATTAAATCAACAAACGGACCATAAATCTGTCTATTCAGAACTGTTTGTGTAAATAACGATTATGAAAACCCAAACGATCATCAAATTCAATGAAACTTGGCAGAAATGATCTATGCATTAGGTTCTACAAACTGAACGGTGAAAATGTGAAAATATGTCCGAAAAGTGAGTCAAATAAGGAACTTCACACTTTAATTTCAAAGTGAAACTTCGCTCTGGATAAGAACTATACATATATATATATGATGTGCTTTTGAGGATGCTAGAAGTATATATATTGGTGCGTAGAGCTAGACAAATGGAGAGATAAATGCAGAGATGGAGTCGCTCTCTCTCTGAGTTTATGAGCAAAGAAAACAAAACAATAAAGCCAAAATTTCTTGTCGATCTCCAACTAGATTCTAGCAGCTAGCTGGATCTCTGTCTCGAGTGCCCAATAATATTTCCATAATGATCAAGTCATAATGATCAAGTCATGATGAGCCAGATGCCTGGATCTATGAATGAAACCCAAGCTAACCAAACATGGCAAACTTACAGAGAGATTGAGTGATCTACGGAGCATGAGTGCTACTGTACACAAACGTATATACGTGAAGATATAACAGTACTGTGTGATTGTGATGAATTGGTAATGTCATAATGAGACTTTTCGAGTTGTTGAAGATGCAGTTTCTATCATTGGAAAAAGACCCTACACATGTTAATAAACAGCAAACCCTAATCAGTGATTGTGTTCGAGTCTTGTGTACATTAGTACGTTGTGTGCAGGCTTTTTCAAGCTTTCGGGGAAGAGCTTATTTGAATGTTAATGGTGATTCAAGTGTTGGGAAATGGAACCAAGTTAATGGAGATCGACAAAGACTGAGAGAGGAGGTCCGTCCTCTTTCAGGGTATGGGTATTCATTGGCATTCACTCCATCACCAACTCGATCTATGAGAGGCCAAAAAATCATCAGCTTTTTCATGTTCCATATATTGCTTCATTTCGTATGTACTCTTCTTTCTTGAAGCATTTTCGAGTTCATTTTTCTTTGCTTTTTTTTATCATATTTTAACTCTATAACGTTTAGGTATATATGATGACTATATGAGTATATTATTTGTGCAAAGACTATAGTTAGGGAAAAACAACAAGCTCCGTGAGCTCATACTCTTTGTTACGAGTGCTGATAAATGAAGAGAGAAATTGAGGGTTTTTTTTTTGTTTTTAGGTAAATAAACGAGTATATTAAACTAAAAAAGAGAGGGCAAGTCCACTACAACCAAAGTCAAAGGTAAAGAAACTACGAAACAACAGAAAAACAAGGTAACTAAAAGAAAACAAAACAAAACTGAAAATGAACAAATCAAGAAAGCAAGAAAGGGCCAAGATGAAAAATTGAGGTTGATTTCGGCCGAGTGACAATGTGTGAAAGCTACTTGATCTCTTTAATTATCGGCATATTACATTTATAAATTTCTTTTATAGCTAGCCTGTTTGTATATAGCGCCGAGGCAGGTGACACTAGGGGTGTTACTTCGGAACCGAAAACCGAAAAAAATCAAGCCGAAAACCAAACCGAAACCGGAAAAACCGCATCGAAAAAAAAACCGTGCTGAACCAGATATGTTGCAGCAGATATTGGGTGTCGGCCTCTTGTATCGTCTTCTTGGACAAGAGTACGTTCCCTTGTTTTAGTGAATTTAATGCATGTTGGCATATGATCAAGTTATTGTACAAAGAAAGGTAGTAAGGGTTGTGTGACGTTAAAATCGCGGGGAAAGTTCAAGAAGCTTGTGGAAGATTTGCCCACGTCTACATATGAGCACTGGCGACAGACGTGTTTCTTGGTGGGTGGCGAGTGGCAGGAGCTTGTTTTAAGTCCCGGGGTCATTTTAGAAAATAAGTATTAACTATTGTTGTTGTGCTTCTTGATTTGTTGTGATTTTTGCATGGCTGAACTAAGATTTTAAGACCTGAGACAAGTTCAAAGATGGTGCCCTCTAATGGTCATTAAAAAATGGTTATTCAGCCTTAGAAGAGCTATAGATGTTCTAAAGCAATATAAATTGTTTTTTTTCTTTTTTTCTTTTTGGTAATATGTATGTATATTTCATTAAGAGGGGCAAGCCCCAAAATAACCTAGCAAAGCACTGTGGTGAAATTACAGAAAATAGCTAAGCTTTTCTATCTCAGCTAGAGAGAGAGAGAGAGAGAGAGAGAGAGAGAGAGAGAGAGAGAGAGAGATAGAGAGAGAGAGAGAGAGAGAGAGAGAGAGAGAGAGAGAGAGAGAGAGAGAGACAACAAAGCGCAAAACCAAGGTTAAAAGAGAAACAAGAGGTTAAGAAGGGACAACCTCACAACCACAAAACCTAGATTTTTATGGAAACATCGACAGTCATCACTGCTCATCATCATCAAACTTCTCTCTCCTTGGTAGAGAAGTTTTTATGGACACGTCATCAAACAGACGACGTGGTGACAAAAATTGGCCTCCAGTTTTTTCTTGGTAGCGAAAATAAAGTTTAGGTACCACATTGATAGTTTTATGAGTTTAGGTATCATTTTGACCGTGTTACAAGAGTTTAAAAACCGACAATGTAATTTCCTCTTTAAAGAATACTAAAGACCTTCTATAGTATGACTGTTTGGATGTCATGCAAACTTCAAGCCAGGAGTTATCAACTAAATGCCCTGCAATCAAATCGGATGTCGGATCATAAAAATAATGCAGCTGCATAATCATGTGTCGTTGTGATCGAAACATGATGCACTTCAGATAATGAAAAGACATTTTTTCGGGTCTAAAATATTCACAAGGCTCCTTTGAAAAAAATAAAAATAAAATAAAAAAATCACCCCATACGTATAGTTAGAGCCACACGCGGATCTTTTACTTTTCTGCGAAATCCAGAGCTCCGACGAACGGCATCACATATTTGGGAACGCAAGGGTTTCAAGAATCAGAGGGTAATTCCTTCCTTTCTGTGAGTAACTCCTATACTTTTTCCTTGACCAGAACAAGCTGTATTTTTATTTTTTTTTCTTGTTTCAGCATTTCGATTTCACATTGCGAATTGAATGAAAACAAATCTGGGGACGCGAAATCCTTCTCTTTCTCTTTCGTTTCAGTTATCTTTAACGGTTTTGTATGCGAGTTGGTCCTATACTTTTTGGTTTTATCAGTAATTCGATGCTAACTTGTGAATTAAATGCTGCTTTCAAATTTTCATTGCATATTTTTAGGATTCCAAGAATCAGATGATATTTCGTTTCAAACTTTCAAGAACAAACATTTTATCTGCATAAGAGTTATCCTAGTAAAACTAAGAATGTACCTCTCTCTGTAGCCCAATCTCCCTTCATTGATGTCTTAGCTGAAGCCACCATCTTGTCTTTGTTTTCTGTCTTACACACAAAAGCTATCAAAAGCTATCAATAGGGAGATGCAAAAGTCTTCTGTGTTTCTGAATCAAAAGCAAGCACAATGGGGATGCTTCTCTTAATGCAAAAGCGATACAGAACACATGGACTTAAGCATTCTATATATAATGGTCTAAACCGGATTCAATCCCATAACCTAATCCTTATTGAACTCAATGTTAACAACTGTAAAGGCATGATCCTATCACAATACTAATTCGTTGTATTTCAGGTTAAACACTATGAACCCTCTTTGTAAACCAACTGATATACAACATGGAATACTTATCTGGACTGAAATAGAGTTTGAGACTTAAGCTTCTTTCAATCCATGTTCACTACTGATTCGATCATAATGCTACAGATTTGTTCAAATCCACTTCAGTTCTAACACATCTTGCATCCCTTTCTCAATATCAACAGTGATGAAATATCCCTCCCTTTCATATTTAACATTGTTACATTGTTTGCAGACCTGAAAGCACATATTTATAGTGTATATTAGGGTGAAAAGAAACAAAGACTATATATCAAGGTAAATATAGTAGCACAATGGTAAATGAAGATGATCAAGTGACAGACAATATAAATAAATTGTTCGATGCAGAAGAGGTGGGCATGCTTTCAGAAGAAATGCTTGTACCAGAAGAAATGCTTCTTCATGTATATAATTGTTCTGTCATCTTCTGGAGCATTACTGGACCAATTTGCGTGTGATAGACCTTATTTCTACAGTTACAACGTCTCTTTCCTGTTGCTTGCTTTATAACATTCTTATCCCTCCAAACCTGACAAAATCCACATAAGAAGTCATAATCAGATCTACTGGGGAGTGGTGGCGGGTGAAATTTTAGTAAGAGTGGATCTTTCATGGATTCTGTTCATTCAGTTCAATATTAATTCATGTTTTGTTTGCAGTTGGCAAAGTACTCCATTGCTTAAATATACTGACAAGATGTTTTGCATTGTATGCAGACCGAAATTCAGCAAAAACCCAAATTCTCAGAGAGAGACAATGTTGAAGTTCCTCTCGAGTGTGAGGATCTAGTTCAACGCGTGTGAGCTTCGTGCATGGAGTTCTTGGCGCAGTGCAACGCTCCAAGGCCAAGGAGTCCAATCCCAGCTGCGCCGTCCAGGTCAAGCCCCGCACCGACGACGAGCCGCCCAAGATCATCGTCACCTTCGCCAACGGAGTCGAGGAGGTCTTCCATGCCACTGCCACGCCTGCTCAGAGCATCAGGACCATGATTCTTGAGAAGGGTCGTATGCTCGAGACTGAGCAGATGTTCCACGATGTCGGTGTGGCCTGGCCGGTGCTTATTCCGGCAAAGGAGCTCACCCAGCCGTTGCCTGGTACCAAGGTGCGTGTTTCTGTTGCCCTAGTTCTTTTTTTTGCTTTGGATTTAGAGACTGTTAGCTCACTGTGGCATTTCGTCGAACATGTTATGTGCGTTGATGAATGAATGGAAATTGGGTCTGATATATGAATTTGATAAGACTTTGCAGCCTTCTGTCATCGTTATGTAACCATTAGTATTTGTAAATTTGAGGTTGAATTTATATTTGATGTAAAGCTTAGGTTTTGAGTTGTAGCTTTGGACTAGCTAAACTTGGTGAATACTTGTGACTACGAGGGTCTGATAACTTGTGCACCAAATATTATTGGTTTTTATGAATCATCGAGTGTTTTTCAATCAAAATCTAAACTTTGGCCGAGACCTTGAATTGCACCCAAAGAGTGGGCTATACACACCGTTTTTTTTGGTGAAAATCGCATTTTCTTGTTTTCCCACCAAAATCTTTCCAGCCGAGATTGTGATTTTTAAGTAGTTCTTTAGTTGACGGAACTCAAAATTCTAACTATATTTGTATAATGGTTTCCAAAGTCAGAAAATGAGATAATTTTATAATTTTATATTTAGCCTGCAGATGCTCTCCAGTGAAAGTAAGAAGGTAGGATGTCGCGGTTGAGGGTTTAGATAGAATTTTAATCATCACTATGACTGCCACTGCTTCAAAGGCCTATTTGTGTCTAGAATTCTTGTAGATCTAAGGTCATAGCATGTTTAACGAGTCATTAACTGTGATGCTGCATTTTATATTGTATGATTAGAGGGAGCTTATGTCTTCATGTTGTGGATACATGCATAGACCATTCCACAGCCTATTCTATATGCAGCCTCCCAATGCTGTTAGGCAGACGGAAGGCCTTTCTTTTGGTAATCTACTTATATTCAATTTGGCCTACTTATATTCAATTTGGCCTGAGGCCTGAGGCCTCAAACTAACTTTCTGCTATGTACACTTTCAGCCAAGGAAAGCAGAAGAGAAGAAGCTGTAGCATCTATTTTGTTCAATCTACATATTATGTGGTAGCAATTTTATGGTCACCTCTGCTTTCAGGTCAAGTTAAAGGGAAGAATTATAAACGATTTTTTGTTCCAATCGGTTATGCCAAATATTGTCCCTATTGAACTCATAAGCTAGGCTAGCTAATCTGTGAGCAAAATAGTTGGTGGTTCTAGGAGTGCGAGACACTTTTTCAATCCTGATCCTGAAATGGTCTTCAAACATATGCTTGAATATCAAGATTAAAGGTTCTTATGAAAGATCCAGTTCAGACTCTGAAATGGCTTGCACTGCTAGAGTGCTAGTAGACAATCACTCTAAATCAACATTACTAACTTGCAATTCCTGAAGCAACCCAACACCCCCTTCTATGGCCATCAGTTCAACCTGCTGTGCAGAGCCAACATGCTCAATATGATATGAAAAGCCAGCAATGAAACACAACACATCCAACAGTTGCAGAAGGCCAAAAGGCACCATCCCCATTCAATCTACTCTACAGAGGACAGAGGTGGTTTCCAATATTGCCGCTTTTGTGGTTTCTTATTTTTAGCGACAATTCCTTGGCAGCTATATCTTCTTCATACCAAGCTAAACTACTTAAGAGAGGAGTTTGAGGAGGCATTCCAGTTCAGACCATAGCATGGCATTTCTGTTTTTTTAAAAAATAAAAAATAAATAAATAAATAAATAAATAAATAATAAAAATAATAAAAAAAAAATAAAAACCTAGCTCCAATCACCCCCAAGTAGAATAGAAGCTTTTATTTCATGCATCCATTCTTTGAAAGAAAAGGCTGGTGAAATAGTTTCCTTCCATACATTCTTAGCTGACAATATATTAGGTCTCTTTTCGAATACAACTAATCAAGGATCTTCATTGATTACTTGTTTCAACAAATTTTCTATTTAAAGATGGTGCTGCAAGTATGGAGGCAGATTCGTACATACCAAAAAATACATTTCGCAATAGTCTAGGTACCATTTTAGGTTTTTACCCATGTGTAAAAACTACAATCTCTTTAATTATCAACATATTACGTGGATAAATTTCTTTTTGTTACACATACACTTTTACTAGAATAACTGACCATTATTGACCAGTGACGTATGTGATATAGCTAGAAGCAGATGCTTTTCAGAATGATTGTTAAAGATTAAGGATTAGTTTTGTGGTGCATGCTTGGGTGACTTGGGTCAGACCTCAAGGGTTAGCCATCGTCAACTTAATTTTCATGTTCGGCCGTGCTTGTCACATCCTAATTTTTGAAAGATAATTTTCAAAAATTTAGGCATGATATATCTCAAAAATAAGACTCCAAAACCTGCTCAACAAATTCCAAACTAAACCCAAATGCTGGAAATGTAAATGTCAGCAAAACTCAACAACTGAGTTAAACATTACATCTCCTTAATTACAACAACTTGAAAAGTCTAGTAAAAAAGAAGACGCTCACATGAGCTTAAGAACAAACTGTCAAAATATACAAATAAATGTACATCATCTAAAACCCAGCTACTATGCCTCAGCCTCAATCTTGCTAATCATCACCTGCAGGTCTAACCCCTACACCATAAATTGGTGCACCGGGTTGTAAACAACAAACCCGGTAAGCTAAAAAGTCCGTATGAGTAACTTCAAAAAATAACTCAATCCAACATCACATAAGATAAAACCGGTAATTTCTGCTTTAGAACTTAGTTCAGAAATCGCCTCAAACAAAAAAATTCAAAAGAGAGTAAATAAGAAAACACAATAATTTCCAAACAATCAAAATCATAAGTGAATCCTGCAAAAATGATAGTTCAGGAATTCCACTAAAATCACACAAATAAGATTGAAAATCTCCTGCATTAAGCATAGTTTAGGAGATACTCAAACAAAGAATTTAATTGACAACAATTAAGAACAATGTTAAAACCACATAACCAATATTTTTACAAATATACATGTACCCATTAGTCCCAGATACCAATAAGGTATCTCCCATGACCTACAACAAACACATGTACCCATGAGTCCCAGATATTAATAAATATCTCTCATGACCTACAACAACAATTTATGTACCTATGGGTCTCAGATATCTTCAGGTACCTCCCATGACCTGCATCAACAGACGGACTAGAGGTCTATTCCTAACCGTAACCAATCACCCGGCCAAAGGCTTGGAACTCAGTTTGATTGTCCAATATCAAATCACAAAATAATAATAGCATCATAACCGTAACTAATCACCCGATTAAAGGCTTGGAATCCGGTTTGACTATTTAAACAACAAATCACAATAGAGTAGAATCATCATAACCGTAACCAATCACCCGATTAAAGGCTTGGAACCCGGTTTGACTATCTAAACCACAAATCACAATATAATAAAATCATTATCAATCAACACAAGGAGCACATCATAAAAATTATATCCTTCCACATAAATATATTTATACGAACAAACATAGATATCCCCACAAGAATAATCTATCAATAGCCAAAAACATTATGATCACATGAACCTTAAAAATAATCATATAATAGGAAAACTTGTTTTAACTTACCTATGAGCCGTTGACGATCAAGCTCATATATTTTAAAAAAAAAAAACATAATTTTTAAATCATAATCATCATAATCATCATCATCATCATTATCATCATCATAATCATTATCATCATCATAATCATCATCACAATCATTATCATCATCACAACCATCATCATAATCATCATCACAATAACCATAAATAATTGGTCCCAAAGTGAACATTGGTGAGATTTACTCACCTAAATACTCCCACTGCGTTTTCACAAAAACACAAGGAACAAGCTCACTAACAACTCCATAAGCTACCTAATTAACACAATTAATAACTTTAGTAACCATTCAAACTAAAAAGTAACACTTGCCCTCTTAACCCAAAACTTAAATCGAGGGTTTGCCAAAATAAGGATAACCTTCCAAGGTCGTCGAATTTAACGACCCAAAACAACTGCTTCTAATTCTCAAACTTCCAAAGTTCACAACCTCTCAAAACACCTATGAATAACATAGAACCTAGCATGCAATCCTTACTCATAACCTAGAATTTCCACAACTCAACATGCTCACAACAATAAGAGTTAGCTAACCAAAGAAACTAAAGCTACAACACTGCCGGACGCGCTGCCACGCGCCACCACGAGCAGCGGCGAGTGGCCCCCACGCGCCACCCCATCAATTTCAAAATATGAGCAAGCTCCTAATAGTAAACTTGTAGGTCACATCAAATAGAACACTTTTCATACCTGTGGCCAAAGCCAATTCGGTCGGAAAGAGGCCGGAAACGTCGCCGGAAAGAAACAAGGAGCATTTCGAACTCAAAAGCTCCACGCTTCGAATTGGGCTTCAAGGCTGGTATCATCATGCTTAGAAGGACAAGAACTTCCAGAAATGGGTAGCCTCAAACCTCGAAGTCGCCGGAATTGGTTGGAGCTTCACCGTCGGCGACAGCAGTAACTTGCGGGCCTTGCTGCGTTGTGCACAGTGCTCCATAGGGTGTGAGGCTGGTATGAATAGAAAGAGGGGAGTGAGAGCTTTCCAACGATACCAAGCACGCCCAAATCCGTCGCCGGATGGCCGAGTTATGGCCGGAAGAAGTTTGAGAGTGAAAATGGAGACGGGAGAGAGAGATAAACTGCAGGGATTTTTTTGCAATTTTAGGGTTTCTGAAAATAATCCACACATTTTTCTATTTATACACCTTCTAAAATCGAAAACTAACTTCATCTGACCATAACTTAAGGGAGTTTTCAAAAATAACTTACGGATAAGAAGGTCAACTTTTGACCTTTTAAAAGCCAAATCACCTTAAAAATTTGACTCCCGAAACTTCGCACAAACGAATAAGAATTTCCATAAATAATCCTTCATTAATTTCAGAAATAATACAAGGAAATTGATATGAAAATTTGGGGTATTACAGTGCTGTATATATATGGATTAATTTAAAGGAAAATGCTCATTTAGTACTAATTTAAACCCTTCATTTCTCATTCCAATGATAATCTTTTTCATGAGCCTATTCCAATATAAGGTAACCTTTTTTGATGCCCAAATGCACAAATCTTTACTAAAATCTTAACAAACTATATTATTTTAAGACTATTTTACCCTCACCTCTTAAATATGCATAGAGAGAGAATGCAAGAGAGAAAAGACTTTGTCGGAGCCTCATCGTTCTCCAGTCACTAGCTGTCGGATTCCGGTCACTAGTTGCCAGATTCCTGTCATCAGTTGCCGGATTCCGGTCACTAACCCCCAATAACTCGGATTTTCTCTGGTCGCCGGGTAACCAATAACTCGGTTACGGACCCCCAGTAACTCAATTACTAATAACTCGGTTACGGACCCCCAGTAACTCAATTACTGATCCCAATAATCAATTACTGATCCCCAATAATCAGTTACTGACTCCCAATAATCAGTTACTGACCCCAATAATCAGTTACTGACCATTGATAATCAGTTATTGACCCCCAATAATTAACTTATTTCAGCTTAATGTAATAAAAAGGAAGATTTACCAAAAAATAATCGAATTACTGACCCTAATAATCGAGTTACTGACCCAATAATCTTTAATTTTCGGTTACTGACATCCTATAATCACTTAGTTTTCAGTTATCGACACCCATAATCATTTACTGACGCCCAATAATCACTTACGGGCCCTCAATAATCAGGTTACAAACCTCAAATAATAACTTACTGACCCAATAATCACTTATCAATCCTTAATAATCATTTACTACCCCAATATTCAAATGTAAGGATAAAAAAAAAAAAAAAAAAACTCTAACTGACTTGAGGTCATGCTTTGGGCACCCATATTTCTTTTCTAGGCACCCACCTTCCCCTGACGGCAAGCTCACCGGCCTCCTCCCCACCGACCCCGACGCACCTCACTCTACAGAACAAGTGCCGGCAAGCAACGCCCTTCCCCAGCCACGATCTAGCCCGGATCGAACTCCAGCCAAGTCCTAGCCCCGAGCGTGCCACGACAGCAACCACAACCACAGCCATACTCTCTCGTCGTTGCTGGCTTGGCACAGATCGAAGTCGCTCCGGGATTAGATAGGAGATTGGTGAGATGGATGAAGGACTAGACGACGTCGCAGGTGGAGGAGATCTGGTGCGGCGTCGCAGGCGGAGGCCTTCTGGTGCGGCGTTGCAGACGAAGGAGATCTGGTGCGACGTCGCAGGAGGATGAGATCTGGTGCGACGCGATGGCGGCGAGGATGGTGCTGACGAGGTGAAGAGAATAAGTGGAGTGTGGGTATAAAAGTCATTTTAATGAGAATCATTGGAGTTGGCACATGGAAAAGATTTTCATTGGAATTAGCTCTCATCTACTTGTTTTTGTGCAAATGGTCATTATCCCTTAATTTAAGGACGTCCAACTTCATGTAATGCATGTAATCCAGAATAGTACGTACCAATATATCAACCGAACGTATAAATCAACAATACACAATTTGTTTAGGGGAGTATATGCAATTCTAATATTACAACTGCGCGATTCGAACTCACAACCTCTTATTTATTAAAGAGGAGACTATATCGATAAATGATACTGGTGTATTGTAATTGTATTGCTAGGTTGACCGACAGTCGAACACCCTCCTCTAATCCTAAATTCCAAATACCCGGCCCATATGTAGCAAACCATTATTGACTTCTTAGTCCTAGCTACAGCGCAGTCTTGGACTCTTGGAAATAGCTGCATGTTTTTTCTTAGTGATAGCTAGAAGATGGAATTAACAAAGAGAAAGAGGAAGACTTGTAGATCAATTGAGAAGAGAAATATGAATGCAAGTCTAATTTGGATAGGACGTCGTGGGTTATATTCTTGCGCAGCAAGAAAGACAAACGGTGTGGTATCATCTTGCCGGCCATTAAGTAGTACAATAATTATGGATGACAACCTTTAATTTGTCCATATTCTTTCAGTATGATCAAGTCTAAACGACTTTTAAGCAACAACGCAAACTAAATTAATAAATAAGGAACTAGATATTTAATCTTTATTTGATTTGAAGCATAATGTTGATGTAATACTAGTTAAAATTGAAAGTATTGTTACAGCTGCATTTCTAAAGTGACTAGCCAAAATAACATTTTAGCTAATTTAACTAAAATTTAACTCAAAAATGACTAATATTGCTATAGATGCTCTTAGCCACTTAATTAGTTAATTAATTAAGCATAAGACTACTTCACACAAATATTTCTCATATATATGGCTTCAAGTCATTCTTTTTAATTTTTTTTTTTGTTTTGATAGGAAACGACTAAACAAACAACAAACTACAAAGAAAAGCCTCTCCACTCTCAACCAACTAGTGCCTAAGAGGTCGAAACTGACAACATCAACAACATCATATGGAAAGTTAACATCTCAGGTACGAAGATCAGAAGAGTCATGACCAAGCTTTGCTAAAACATTGGCCACAAAATTTGCTTCACAAAAATGTGAGTGAAGGATGTCATCAAATTAAACCTGTAGCAATAATAGACTTGATATCATTGATGATTGGAATGAGTCTCTAGGTCTGAGGCCTTTGGTGATACTGTTGATGATGATTAGGGAGGAGCCACCTTCGACACAAACCTTGGTGAAATTGAACTTTCTAGCCTTGAGGAGACTATCTCTAAGTGTTGTCGCTTCCGCAATGGGAACATTTGTTTTCCCAATCTTCTTAGCACAAGCAACAATATATAGGGCACCCAGATTCATCTCTCAAGACAGAACCTATAGCAGCATCTGAATTTCGTTGGAAGACCGAACCATCGAAGTTGATCTTGACAAAGTCCGGATCCTGAGGGGGGGGGGGGGGGTGGTAGCTAGCCATCTTATGTCGTTTGAATTCACGTCGTTCATTTGAAATTCCATAAGAATTCGTTTTTGTGTATCACCCTTCGAGATCAATTTAGGTATCTTATCTATTCAAGAATGTATTTACGTGAATTGGAGGTTAATTGTGTTAGTGTTTAGATTGCCATAAGCTGCATGTATGTTGACCGTCGAACACAGAATTTGTAAAACTTGAAATTACACTGTCGAAATTTCATATGTTAACAATTTCTAGCGAATCATATACAATAAACCTCCACTGAATTTAGAACATTAACAAACCTGGCCTCCTGATATATAGTGATGATGAATTCGATCCTCCACTCATGCAGACCCAAAGAAACAAAAAAGAGTACCGAATCATGCACACATCCATCATGCAAAGCCAAAAGTACATATGAAACTGTTAATTTCAATACAATTTCTTACATTTGAAACGATTATTACATGGTAGAACGGTAGGAAGTTATTGGAAAATGATGAACAACTATGGGAGCTCCTGTCGTCGACGACGACGACTTGCTTTTTTCTTGATGATTTGCCTGTTTGCTGTTGCTGTTGCTGCTGCTGTATCATCCGAGACCTGTGTCGACGATGGCATGAAGCATTTCAGAAAAGATGAGAACACGGCCATTTCTGTATTTCTGTCGTCAAGAAACTCATCCAGTTTTCAAGGTATAGCTGATGATTCGAGTAGATATGGAGATGGGAATGAAGGCTACGTTTGACGTTTCCATTATTTATAGCAAATAAGCAAAGAGATTGGGATCGATTCTCCTATTAAAATGTAGTAATGATGTAAGTGATGCAAAACTGTTTTCCTTTGATGCTTCCGTCCTCCACCTGCCACTAATTAAATTAATTACGTGACTAATTTGTATACTTACTACAAATTAAAGACATATCTTTTATATATTTGACATATTAGCCAAATCATATATTTAAAGAAACGAATATGTTGGCATTATCTGTTAATAGTAATTGGAGAATTTCCCAGAAGCTTTGCTCATGAACATACAAGTAACTGTCATTGTGTTTTATATTAAAAAATGGTGAAAACCCATGTGGGAATGAAAGAAGCAGCTTGCCAAACAAGGAACAATTGCTAGCTAGATATATTTAGATAATAGACGACGGCAAACAAGGAAATGTCAGATTACTTATTATTTTGAAGTAGTACATAGATAATCAAGCCTCGTTACTAGCTACTGGTTAAATGATCGACACTTGGTTTGGTCAATTGGTGTCTCTAGCTAGCTGCCTTGGTTTACTTTAGGAAAATTTACGATGTGTTAATGCATGTGAATGATGTGATGTATCAATTTTGTACATAAATTGAGTTCTCAAACTAGTAATATTAGTTATCGAAGTTGTAATATAGTATTTAAGTTGTAAAATTTTATAATTACAACATTAATAATATTCATGTGTCCTTAAAGTGGTAAAATGTGTTTAAAGTGATAATTTGAGGACTCATATTACAATTCTGATGACTCAATTACCACTTAAAGACAAATAAGGACTAATGTTGTACTATTTTTTTTTATAACTTTAACGACTCATATACAACTTTGAGGGCTAAGATTATTACTTTGAGGACTCATTTTACGACTTGAGGACAAAGTTGATACATCATATGCATTAACACCCCTAGCCTTACCATGCTTTTGAGTGTGGATAATGGAAGCAAATCACCTGTACCCAAATTGCATGTACCCAATATGTGCCATCAATTAGAATCTGACAATGGAATTCACTTGATACAAAACTAACAGAAGTCTAACTCTGTATATTTGTATCAATTTTTATTAAAGAATGAGTGACAAAATAGACTTCCGTCTCTAAAAATTGTGTCTCTAAAACCTAATAGAGACACCTGTGTTAAAATTCCGTCCCTATTGCTAATTGACTGCCACATGGGCCCAGTGATTATTAAAGACAACTTAAAGCATTTCTAATACCTTAAGTGACGAACACACAAGGCGTCTCTAATGCCTTTAGTGACGGAGACGTGAGGCGTCTCTAATACGTTTAGAGACGGAGATGTAAGCATCTCTAAAACCTTTAGAGACGGAAGAAAAGTGTTCTTCAACATTATTTATTAATTTTCTTTTTTTTGACAGTTATCTGCATATGTAATACCGTTTATACTTTTTTTCTGGACAATAATTGTAATATATAAATCAAACCAAATGTGATAATGCTTCCTTCTATTTCAAACCAAGTGCTTAACATTAAAAGAAAAACTAATGTAGCTACTGATGCAAATCTCAGTCAAATCCAAAAGAAATAGAATAGAACAGCTAGCCTACTGACACATGAGAGCTTTGATTTGATGAAGCTCTAAGCTGGTTCAATAACTCAGCTTCTTGACCCTTTGTAATAGCAAATGTAAGCTCTAAGCTCTTCTGGGACCGGCTTACCAGAACTTTCAGATCCTTCAACATATCTTGAGGTATAGTCATTGGGACAAGCATCTTTACCTTTCCAGCACAGCAATGTTTGCACTTTTTCAGCACAGCATCTTTACCTTTCAGAATAACATATAGTCATTGGGACAAGCATCAATCTTCTCAAATGTGAGACCCAGTTCACTTACGAGCTTCTTGGTATGATAAAAAGAATCTGGCAAACAATCCCCTTCAGGCAATAATTCTTTAAAAAATTTACAAATTTGGAGAAAATGTTGTCACTCACACCCTAAACACTTTATTTGGTACAATCTCACAACCAGCCTCTAACTTCTTAAACTTACATCTAGGGTACACCTCTTTATTTGCATCTTCAAGTAACTTATAGAACTTCTCAGCCTCAGGTGTGGTTCCTCAAACATATTTGATGACCCGACAGTTTCTCCAATTGTTGGCTGCACAAAGGTTTCATTAAGGAAGCCTTGCATGCCATTTATCTCTACTTCCCCATTGTTTGTGATCCATAGAGAATATATGGTTTAGAGACAGCCATAATACGTCTCTAGAGGGTATTAGGATTAAAATATACTTAATTAAATTCGTCATTAATAGAATGAGTGACAAATAGACTTCGTCTCTAAAAATGTGTCTCTAAAACCTAATAGAGACACCGGTGTTAAAAATTCCGTCCCTATTGCTAATTGACTGCCACATGGCCCAGTGATTATTAAAGACAACTTAAAGCATTTCTAATACCTTAAGTGACGAACACACAAGGCGCCTAATGCCTTTAGTGACGAGACGTGAGGCGTCTCTAATACTTTAGAGACGGAGATGTAAGCATCTCTAAAACCTTTAGAGACGGAAGAAAAGTGTTCTTCAACATTATTTTATTATTTTCTTTTTTTTGACAGTTACCTGCAATATGTAATACCGTTTTATACTTTTTTTCTGGACAATAATTGTAATATATAAATCAAACCAAATGTGATAATGCTTCCTTCTATTTCAAACCAAGTGCTTAACATTAAAAGAAAACTAATGTAGCTACTGATGCAAATCTCAGTCAAATCCAAAGAAATAGAATAGAACAGCTAGCCTACTGACACATGAGAGCTTTGATTTGATGAAGCTCTAAGCTGGTTCAATAACTCAGCTTCTTGACCCTTTGTAATAGCAAATGTAAGCTCTAAGCTCTTCTGGGACCGGCTTACCAGAACTTTCAGATCCTTCAACATATCTTGAGGTATAGTCATTGGGACAAGCATCTTTACCTTTCCAGCACAGCAATGTTGCACTTTTTCAGCACAGCATCTTTACCTTTCCAGAATAACATATAGTCATTGGGACAAGCATCAATCTTCTCAAATGTGAGACCCAGTTCACTTACGAGCTTCTTGGTATGATAAAAAGAATCTGGCAAACAATCCCCTTCAGGCAATAATTCTTTAAAAAATTTACAAATTTGGAGAAAATGTTGTCACTCACACCCCCTAAACACTTTATTTGGTACAATCTCACAACAGCCTCTAACTTCTTAACTTACATCTAGGGTACACCTCTTTATTTGCATCTTCAAGTAACTTATAGAACTTCTCAGCCTCAGGTGTTGGTTCCTCAAACATATTTGATGACCCGACAGTTTCTCCAATTGTTGGCTGCACAAAGGTTTCATTAAGGAAGCCTTGCATGCCATTTATCTCTACTTCCCCATTGTTTTGTGATTCCATATGATTCCTATATTTGGGATCAGACTCTCCATATTCTTTCCACCTAGTATTCATATAAAAGGGCCACATGCCTTTTACAACAAGATGCTGCTCAACAGTTCTTCTATCATAGCTATCCCGATTTTTACATTTAATACAAGGACAGACTATCTCATTTTCAGGGACACTCTTAGGTGCACCATCTAAAAACACTTTCAAACCAGCATAGTATTCTGGACTACGGCGATCCAAATGAACCCAACTTTTGTCCATACTGCCAACAAAACCTCATCAATTTGACCATAATGCATAGTTATCTCAACTATCTTTAAAATACTGCCAACAAAACCTCATCAATTTTGACCATAGATGTATGTTATCCCAGAGCATGCTCAAAATCAGGGATCATAATCAACAAGTCTACTTTTCAAGTATACTACTCATAATCAACAAGTCTAATCAAATTTGCACCAAATACAAAGAAATCAAATACTATATAAGACAAAGAACAAGTCTAGATACGCAATTGAATGCAGCAAACACTCAATTGATGATTCGAAAAACCAAAAGCAATTGAAGGCCAACACCGAAAGCACAACACTATAATCAACCCACTGAAATCAATCAAAATTCAACCAAACATGGAAAAGCATACCTCCAAATATCTGATCTTTCCAACCTGTCTTCCTGAAACACGCCAATCCAAACCTCTCCAAATACCTTCAACTACTGCATAAACATCACACAAGTCCAAATCAGCTAAACCAAACTATAAAGCATTACCGATACACAAATACTACACCAATCAGACCTAATAATCAAAACTTCAACCATCGCCAAATTGCTTGCTTCAATTTCACAGATCCAAGAACAGAAATCGAAAATGGCGATCAAATTCAACCATACCTGACAAATACTACACACAAATCAGACCTAATAATCAAAACTTCAACCACCGCCAAAATTGCTTGCATCAATTTCACAGAAACAAGAACAGAAATCGAAAATGGCGATCAAATTCAACCATATCTAACGCATCTGAAGATGTCGATTCTGAAGAGAGTGAGCTTTTTCAAAGAGAGGAAAATTGCGCGTTGGGTTTTACTGAATGGGTTGGTTTACAGATAAAGATTGGGATTTACAATATTTTCTTTTTTTCTTTTAATTTTTATATATTTTTTAATATTATAAATGCTATAATGACACAGTCGTCCGTCATTAATAGTGAAAGTTAAAAAAAACTAGCGCGATCTGTATATATATTTGGCGGTAAACACATTCATTTGGCGCCTAATTGAACTAGAGAGGATTTATTCCGTCTCTACTGGTATTAGGGACGAAACTTTCTTTGCCTCTGATATTAGGAGAGACGCCCTATAAAACTTTGTCACTAATAAAAACAGTTGATATTAGGAGAGACGCCTTATAAAACTTTGTCACTAATAAAAACAGCAGAGACAGCTTTATTAATTTGTCCCCAGAATTGGTCCCTAAAGGCCATATTTGGTGTAGTATGAACCCAAAGCTTCTTGCTTTCTCTCTCCTCTCCCTCTTCTTCTTCCTCCGCCGGTGATCGAACAAGACCAGGAGCTCATCAGCTCCAGAGAGAGCTTGTCGTGAGCTGCTGGCCTTGCGAAGGAAACTACTCCGGTCCATATTCCATGAATCACGACAGGAATGTCGACGCACAATATATATCAGACACCCTTAGAGGAGAAACATATACATGCCGGCAGCCTTTCTTCAGATATTCAGTTCTTCTGTCACATCAGTGATCACAGGCGAGAGATGTATGAGTTATGGGGGAAGTGGGAAACTACAATGGGAGCTCGCGAAGACGATGATTTACTCTTTCTACTGAAATCTTTTGAGAAACAGCGGCTTTTGCAATACCAACATTTCCTGCATCATCGGAAACCTGCCGTGATGAGGATGGGGCAGGCATGAAGCAACTGACAAGAGCTGAAATAAAATGGCCATTAATATTTATTGACTGAGTTTAGCTGATTGAGCAACTGAGGAAGTAGTATAGAAATGGAAGGGCAGAAGATCGGGTAGTTATGGATTTGATTGATGATGCTCGATGAGGCTCAAATATTTGGGTTGGTAGGTTTCTGGGTTGTGGTTCACATATTTATAGAGATGATTATAACCTGGTTGTTGATCGATTACCTTGTAGGGCAAGCTAGGTAGTCAAATCGGGGACACCACATGTTGTTATTAGTCTATAATAATGACGCTTCTATTCACTTTCATGTGTAGCTATCCGTGGCTGCTTTGACGACACAAATATATTTCCAACGAGTCACTGACCACGCGTACAATGATTCTTATATCTGTTGGAAATTTCTTGTCAAAAGCTACAATTAATCAATTTGACTACAATAACTTACTTGTTATAAATATATAATCTATGTGGCTGTCCACGTAATTACTCATTAGTTATGTACTCTGATGTAAACCCTACCTCTATATAAAGAGGCTAATGAGAATGAATGAGTAGACTTTTGCCTCCTCCCAACTATTCTCTCTGTGTCTTCTCTTCTTCTTTTCTTTACTTTACAACACGTTATCAGCATGACTCTACCTTTGAGTTGATAACGATCAAATCCTAGAAAATCCAAAATTGTTTCTTTGTCGTTCACCTTTGCACCATCACACAATTTTCTTTTGTTTCTAAACTCTATGATGTTCTTGGTGCAACATTCGTTGTTTTTCTTTTCCAAGATCATGATCTATGAGTTTCATTGTTCTATCGTTATGATTAGCATAATTTATCCTTGTTACCTTGTATTTATCTGCCAATGCAATTTATTACCCAACAAGCTTATTCTATATTCCGTTTTAGACTCGATGATGATCTAAGATATCTTGATGCAACTTTTGTTGTTTTTCGACCAAGATTTATGATCTATGAGCCTATGTTTCATAATTATATATAGCAGTTGATCTTCTTTAACCTATAATTGTTTTCAATAGCAGGTTATGTAATTATGCCAATAACTTGGTTCGGTCTGCATATATATGAGATGTGTTCCTAACATGTTGATTAAAGGATGGCTAGCTAAGCCATTGCATGCTTGCATATCAAATCGTTTGATTTGGTTAAATTTTAGGCTTCTGGCAAGCAAACAAAAGCAAGGCTTTTCTATGTTATTATTGTATCATGATATATATGGATCTCCATGATTGGGTTACTTTAAGAGATAACATTCACAGTAGATTCAATGTGATCTCCTCCTTTAACAACGTATCGATGCCGTTAGCGTGATTGATTTTCATGCTCATACGGATTTTTCAATCCAGGTATGTATTTATTAATTTAACTATCTGGATCTAATACAATCATGATATATTTCAATTTCATGGAGTGAGTTCACATCTAGTTGTGAATTGTGTTATCATAGATCGAGACAGGAAGTCTCTTAATTGTACTATGGAGGGCCTGAAGTTCCTTAAGAGTAATATCAGAATTGCAATATGAAGTTTCTCAAAGCTTATGCAATTACCAAGGGCCAGAAGTTCCCTCTATTTACAAAATAATTGAAACCTAATCCCTAATCATTTGAGGACTGGAAGTTCCTAGCCTTATATGATATTAATTATACTCTTGTGTAACTAGAGGAGATCAGAAATCAGAATTATCATATTTGATGAAGTTAACCAGACTAGAAGTTCTGTGCATTTTCTTCATTCATGGAACCAGAAGTTTCCAATGTAAAGTTTATTTATTTATGCTCTTTACAATTTTCTTATACACTTTTTTTTTTACAATCTTTTAAATTTTATTATTATTTATTTGGGCCAACAACCCTACATCTCAATCATATGAATTTTGAGTGTAATATTTTTGGACCAGAAGTTTCAAAATATTGCATTGTAGAACCCGAAGTTCTAATAGTAAATATTCAAACTTGAAGTTTCGATTACACATATGATTGATGGCTCCAGAAGAGCACATAGAGTGCTAAATTTATCCAATAACTTGTGGCATATAATTATATCATGAACCAGAAGTTCATTGAACCAAATACATTATTTGACATGACAAGTTATGTCATATTTTACTTATAGTGTTGCTTGGAATCAATAACAAGTTTTGATGACTACTAGCCATACTCATAGCCGATCGTTTATTTGACACTTTAATGAGACAATCCTCCCGTCATGAGGGGGAGAGAGATTGTTCCTGAAGAACGATGTAGAGTTGTGAGTTGTTTATCCACCTTCTCATTTTGATTTTAAGAAATATCTCAGTTAGTAATTGATAAAAGATCTTGACAAATGTATATGCTAAAAGCATAGACGTCAACTTGGATTTAAGTCTATGAGATCATCCATATTAACTCAAATACTCTATACCCCATTTGATTTGTGGGATGCACATGTATCCAAGTGACATAGTTATTCTGAAGAGAATGTCATGATACAATATTAGAGTTCCTAATACGGCTACACATATAAAGGTTGTAGGTACGTCATTAGAGAATGATATATTGGTTGATACTAATGATATAATGTTTCTTTTTTGACCTCATACTTGGTTTAGGTTCGCCACCAGCCAATGAACATCTCACTCGAAAGAAAGTGATAGAGCTTTAAACGCATATTTACGGATGGTCATAACATGACAATCTTCCCGCCGTTAGGGGAGAATAAGACTATTGTCATTTAAATAACGGCGTGAATTTGAGTGGAATGTATCCACTAGGTCTAAAGTTTTAAGCTCCAGAAAATGGAAGATTATACAGGTTCTCTAATGGTCTACATGATATTACAAGTAAAAGATCCACATTCGCTAGATAATATTTGTCCTAGAAGTGACAATATTTGCCCCAGAAGTGGCATGGGTACCCAATATCAAAAATGCATGCATATAAGAATGTGTGGGATCTATGAATGATGATCATCTATGACAATTTACAAATGGTAGCTACCAAAGACCATTAAGAACTGTATTAATCGATGCTATGCCACGTTTCATTATGCATGTCGACAAAGCATATTATTGGCCAAATTGGAAAGAGGCAATTCCAATGAAACTAAATATTTGAAACGTGATGAGATACTTTGACCTTTAACCCTATGAATACAAAAGGGTATTTATCAAAGTGAAAATATATCATTATGGTGCAATGTCTACAAAGGACATGAGATTATGAATTTGCCCTTATACAAATGATACTTTTCTATAAGTACAGTGTTACATGTACTGTTACATGGACGAGAGACTTATGGCATGTTGTCATCGTATATTACGAGGGCCTTTAAAGACACATTGATAAACCAAATTCCCAAAAGTGAAGTGTCATTACAAGCGTATCGCTTGTCAAATCCTTAAAGGATCCAAGTACATGAATGATTCTAATGTAATTCGATCCATGAATACTTGAGAGAGCTTGAAGCTAATTCATGAAAATACAATAGTCTAAAGTTAACTCATATATACTCATTCCGTTATAGCTAACGTGATCGAAATTGTCTCAATGAGTATTATGATCGGACTACACAATCGAATTCGAATTATGATCATTATGTTGCTACATATTCTAACTCTTGGGAAGTTATGAATTACTCAGAGCTCTTGTAGAGTTTATATGAAACATATCATATACATAGATATTGATGTGTATGGCTGGATACATCATGATGATGTTTCAATGCTTTGATGTCAATTAGCTTATGTTGATTAGCTATTACTTAGTGTATGAATTAGGTCATATGACTTAATGAGGTAAGACCTATTTATAATCGTCTAGCTCTAGCTGTTGTTATTACTTTAACTTTGCAGGTTTGAAATTTCATGATGAGCCCCTATATGCAAAGCACGCATGGTCTCACTTTAGTGATGGACAAATCAACCGTTATTTACGGCGCATGAAGCTTGCAACGTTCAGGGGGAGATTTTCATCAGGGGGCATCCAGAAGTATGCTACCTAAGACATATGCGCGTTGCACTCTTTTTCTCCTTCGACCAGGGTTATTTTTCTCCCACTGGGTTTTTCTTACCTGGCAAGGTTTTTAACGAGACAACAGTATGCGCGTCTAATTTCATCATTCATTGGTGGACATCCAAGGGGAGTGTTATAAATATTATAATCTATGTGGCTGTCCACGTAATTACTCATTAGTTATGTACTCTGATGTAAACCCTACCTCTATATAAAGAGGCTAATGAGAATGAATGAGTAGACTTTTGCCTCCTCCCAACTATTCTCTCTGTGTCTTCTCTTCTTCTTTTCTTTACTTTACAACATTACTTTTTTTTTCTTCCTTTTTTGTTGAGAAGGACTGCATTAACTTATAAATGCGGTTATTGGAATTTTCAAATTTGCTCACATGACATTTATTTGTTATGAATTATTGAATAACAATTATCTCCTCTTACCTAATAACTATTAAAGACAATAATCATACAAAAAGAAGTATATTTATTCTCTCTAAACTTTCTAATTCGATAATTATTTAATTGTATTTTTTATTATTTTATTTATATATTTTTAATTTCTAATTTTCTATTTTCTAAATTTTACTACAAATTATATATTTAATTAAAGCTAAAAACTATGATCAATATCGACCGTGTGACATAAAATATTCTACTATCATACATGTTGAAAGCATATACAAGGTGAAGGAATATACATATGCACTACCTGTTAGCTTAATTCGTCGGCTAAGATCTTAGCCGACGAGCCTTCGTCGGCTATAGTTTCGTCGGGAATGGTCGTCGGCGATGACTTTAGCCGACGAACTATAACCCGTCGTCGGCTATTGTCCCATAGCTAGCCGACGACAGAAGATGTCGTCGGCTAGTCTCTCAGACTTTAGCCGAAAAAATGTTTCGTCAGCCATAGTCTGAGACTTTAGCCGACGAAACGCTTAATATATTCGTCGACTATAGTATGTAATAAAAAATAAAATAACTAAGCCGACGAAACATTCCATAATTTGTCGGCTAAACATTATTATAGCTGACGAATTTTGGCGTATTTCGTCGGCTATAAGTCCATATATTCCAGTATAAAAAAACCCGAAATTTCTAAACTATCATTCCAAGGAAGCTGCAAAACACACCAAAACAATTCCATATAACCAACAACAAGCACATAAAACTATATAATTCATCAACTACACAAAATCTAGATCGTCTAAATTAATATCCGCTTCTGGGGGCTGCTGCTGAGGTTGCTGCGGAGGTTGCGACGACTGGGGTAGCGGTATAGCCGGAGGCATGGGCGGAGCCGGAAGTCTTTGAAGCTGGGCAGCTGTAAAGTCCTGCATGTACTGGAACATCTGCCGCTACTGGGCTTGCTGGATGGCATGTACCTCGGCATTATAGGCTGCCTGCGTGCATTATAGGTTGCATGCGCGGCATTATAGGCAACCTGAGCAGCTTGCTGTTCCCGTAATCTATGAAGTTTGACTCTAGCTGAGTCGTCCTAGTGGTCGTGGTCTTGCTGCTGGTCGAGGCTGCCTTTCGTTGAAATCCTGGAGTGGTCTTCAGGACCCCCTCGCCCTTCTTTCCTAGACCCCGGTAGTAGAAGTTGTTTGCTCGCGGTGGGAAGACTGTGCCCATGATCCTCGTCCCAACCGTCGGATCCGAAGTGTCGATCCGGGACATGGCTTCGGACATCTCTTCCTTCTGCATGTCTGGCCATGTCTCCCTCACTATAGCACTCATCACCTCGTCACTAGCCTCCCTCACCTTCGCCTAATTGGATAGAAAAAAAATTATTAATTAACATATATATAAGTAAAATTAAAAATTTAAAAACATAAGATGACTTACAATATCCTCCTGGGCGTCAGGATATGCCTTCTCGTACGTATAGACGTACCGGTTGACTTTTGGATGTTCCCTGGTCGCCTCGTTCATGAAGATAGCGAACGGTCTAGAACCGGCATGATGGTTCCTTGTGTTGCGTTGCTGGTTCTGAGCGTTCGCCCGGGAAACGGCTTTCAAAGAAAAAATAAATTATTAGTAAAATATTTAAAAACGCACGTACTTAATGACAAATTAACTAATTAATTTTTTAAATACCTGTTTACGAGGGTTGTTGAATTCTGATGTCAGAAGCCAACGCCACTTGTACTCCCTGTACTGGAACTCAGCAGGGGTACGAGAACGTGCGTTCCCGTGTGTAGTCCAGTGGGTCCGCAACTCGTTCTTTCACTCCTTGTACCTACAAATACAACAAAAATATTAGAAATATTATTAATATCACATACAATTTTGTTTTTTCATTAACTTCCCAACGTACCTTCCCCCATACACAACGTCCACCCAGCTGTTCTTCAGGTGCTCGGGAACGTCAAACCACACCTGTATTTAACCGTTTATTAGTTTAGTTTTTCGAGAATCAACAATGTAATACAAATATTATTGAGGCATTTTGTAAACTCACCGACATCGCGTTGTGGACCATGTCCTTAACCTCTTGCGGGACCTCGCCCCAGTCTGACCACAACATAGGGACTCTATCCCTAATGAACGCTCCAACGTGACCGGAGTACCTCCTCGACTTCCCGCCCGATACTATGTCGCCATCCCCGTTAGTACCGATGACGATCCTCCCTGAGGTACTGACGATCTTCTCGAGAGCCTTCCCTGTGACGGGGCCTCTCTTCTTCTTTGTCGGCTTCGCTCCGACGGTGCCTATCACATGATAAACCAATTGATTATTAAAATCGAAGACCCTTTATTATTAATTACAAGAAAAGAAATCATTCATCTTTTATTACCTGAGGGCGATGCAGCGGACGCGACGTATTCCGTCTCTGTCGCCGATGATGATACCCTCACGGAAATAAGAGGCGTATCAAAAGGCACAAACCGGTATGTCGCTGATGGAGCCACTGGCGGGGGCAGTGGATAAATCGGCGTCCCTGAGCCATCGACTGCAGGTAAGGCCGGTATCATCCGCAGAAAGAATAGATGAGGCGGCGGCATCTGTACCCCATATGACCCACCATCCGAAGCAGTAGGACCCAGAGTGGGCGGCCGGTGTATCTCAGGCATACGGGGTGCAGAAACCTCCGTCTGGGTCTGAGGCCACAGCTCTCTCGAAGAATGAGGGACGCCCCGCTGCCTCGATGTAGTGGGCACCGAAGGCTGCCTCGAGGAATGGAAAACGCATGGCGGCTGCCTCTGCGCCGTCTCCAGAAGGGTCGCATGTCTGGCTGCCATGTGGCCCCGAAACGACGTTTGAGGGTTGCTAGAGGTTCCCTCAGACGATTCGAACCTTTGGCCCTTCGAACCCTTCGTCGATCTAAAATTACCGCTCATCCTGTTTAAAATATTAATTTGAATCAAAGCTGTTTAAAATACTAACTAAATTGCACTCTATTCCAATTAAAATTTCCAGCAATTCATTACTTAACAAGACAACAATTCAATTAAATAAGCATACTAGCAGACTAGTTCAATCAATTGACTTCAAATTGTAATTTTTTTTTTTTCCGATTTCATACTTCAAATTCCAATTCTATACCCTTCCACCATATCAAATATTCCAAATCATTACCAACCCAATTGAACATTAATCATTCCCAAATTCCATAATACCACAAATTTAGGGTTAGGGTTTTTTCGCTGGGTTATTGACGGAGGAGGCGGACCAGGCGTTAGGGTTTTTTCACTGGGTTTTCTACGGTCCCGATAACTTTAGCCGACGAAATAATTACTTCGTCGGCTAACATTTGAAATTCGTCGGCTAACCCTTAAATTTCGTTGCTAAACCTTTGAAATTCGTCGGCTAAACCTTGAAATTTGTCGGCTTAACCTTGAAATTCATCGGCTAGTAATTTTTATTTAATATTTTCAATTTATCTGTTTTATTTTATTGTATTAACTATAGCCGACGAGTTTTTAATAATGTCGTCGGCTAAATTACTTTTTATACATTCGGCACATTGTGATTGTGATGATGAAACTTGAGAAACGAAAATCCGACCGTCAGATCTGACCACCATGAGAAAATACATGTATGGGAAAAATTGAACTTGATCCGACAAGGTTAAGGGCTCGATCCGGACGGTCAATCCGTTAAGTCAAACCCCTAAACGCACGGAAAGGTCATTGGACCGTCTAAATTACGTATTTTGGCCGGACCTTCAACTGAAAATAGTTTCAAACTGATGACACGCAACAAGTCGTATACAAATTTTACAAAAAATAATCACGGATGATAGGGCTACCCATAGGGAGAAAGATTGGAAAATTGCATTGACCGCAACTATCGGCACCGAGACTTTACCGAATACTGTGATTTTTCAACCGTGGACGTATTTAACCATTCTGGTCATATCTTATTTCACAACTTTTTTGCGTTTGAAGGTCTACGTATAGTTTTTTTTTGAAACGGAACATTAGTCAACACTTGGTAAACAAGTTATACAACATTAGTAAGCATGTTGTGATTGTGATGATGAAACTTGAGAACCGAAAATCCAACCGTCAGATCTGACCATCATGATAAAATACATGTATGGGAAAAAATGAACTTGATCCGACAAGGTTAAGGCCCCAATCCGACGGTCAATCCGTAAGTCAAACCCCTAAACGCACGGAAAAGATCATTGGACCGTCTAAATTATGTATTTTGGCCGGACCTTCAACTGAAAATAGTTTCAAACCGATGACACACAACAAGTCGTATAAAAATTTTAGGGTTTAGGGTTTAGGGTTTAGGGTTTAGCCGACAAATATTAGGGTATTTGACACGACCCACCCGAATTTCACCCTGAACCCGGAGTAAATCGTGCGGGGACCACCTCGAGGAAAGATTTACCGTAAAATTCGGTATAACCTCTCATGGAAATGGACAACCATTCCTAACGAAAACCTGCAAACACTCCTAAATCTAATCACCTTAACTTCTGAGCATTCGTGCTCCATACATCACCACAACAAGATATAAACATCTTCATTAATACTATTATCCAATTAAGAAACAAATCCCCCGTCAAGTAATCTAAAAAGTCAACATCCTTCACCCAAACCAAAACATATACATTAAACCCAGTATTCAGCTACTAGACACTAGCGGAAGTAAGAAAACACAGGTAGGTTAAATAGGTAACCTACTGGTGAAAGGTGGTGGAAATACGGGTGACTATGCCTCGTCTCCTACTAGATCCAATCTGAACTCTGCAGACTGGGCATTTTAAACGAAGGGCTAGGGAAATACATTTAATAACGTTAGAGTGAGTGGACAAAAATAATTTAATAACAAAATATTTATGCATTCCCATTTTAATTTCATAGAAAATATACTACATGCGGCAGCTCAAAAGTGCTCAACTCATAAATTGGCAATTTCCGACTAGCACCGGCTAGTCACCAACTCAAATAAAATGGAGCCTCTCAGGCTAAACTATATAATCATATATTCGTATGTATTTACACTCGTCAGACTCCTTGTATGAATCCTAAAACAATTTAGAAAAATAGAAATTCATACAAAGCTACAATGCTTCCGTCTAACGCTCACGCTGCGCCATAATGAAATTTTTCCTCATTATGACCGAAGAGAACGGTGTATATATACATGTGGACTCCCTATATGAAAACCTAAAAAACCAGAAAAGAAAGTAGTTTTCATATAGGGCTATGACGCTTGTGTATACACTCACATCACCCATAATGGTATTTTACCTCATTATGACGGACCAAACACGTATGGCTAGCTAGCATTATATACATACTATACTCATAAACATCAAAATACATATCCACCGAAAATCTCATTTTCAGAATCTCTCCAAAGGAGAAAAATTACCAATAGCCGAGAAATCAATAAGTCTCATCAGAAGAAATAAATGATCACAAAATCATTCATCGCATGCTTTTCAATTAAAACAAAGGTCCACTCACAAATTAGGCCTAAGCTTGATGACGCTCCGAGGCTTCTTCTGCTCGGGCCTTCTCACGTCCTGTTCCAAATATATATTAATTTCCCACTAAAAATCTAATATTTATACAAAATAGGAAAAATTAACCGAGAGCCATAACCACGCTCATCATTGCCTAACTTCGATATTCTTAAATCGAAACGACCCAAACTTTAATACCATACTCGGTAGCCGTAAATACAACATTTCCCAGAAATTGACTTAAATCCTACGGCCGGATTTTACATTATTCAACCGCTAAAATACCAAACTTCGGAAATTCCCAAACCTATCCAAATCTCATCCAAATTCCATAATTCATATCAATATACTCCTCTAATTATTACACATTTAAAACCATACAAAACTCCAAACGGCGCCGGCTCCGTCGGCAGTGGCGGCCAGAGACCGATTCCGGCGACCTCCAAATCCTATGAAATTTTAACAGCATAATCCTCTCATCAAGCTCTACACTTTCCTAACTAGCATTTAGTCCAATTCTAAGGCTAACTAGGGTAATCAAACCAAAACTTCCATAAATCCCTAAAACTTAAATTATACATTTCTCCATAACAACAATGAAAAAGACTAATTCATTTTGAGGGAACACTCACCTTGATGAGGGCTACAAGATGAGCCAAAGATTTCGACCTATGGCGGCCAGAGGTGGGATTTCCGGCGAAAAGCTTCCCGGCGTCTCCGGCGGTTTTCCTCCTCTCCGACGGTTAGAGGCTCGGGCACTAGGTCGAGAAGGGAGAGGAGGTGGCGGGGTCCGAGTAAAGGTGGCCCGGCGGTCTCTTGCTGCCGGACGCGGCTGCTAGGGTCTTGGTCTCCGACGGTCGGGAGCTCGGGAGAGAGAGAGTGACGGTGAGGGAGAGAGAGAGAGAGAGAGAGAAAATGAAGGGGGTTTTGGGCTGTTCCACAGCCAGCCCAGCAAAAAACCCAACCAAATAATACCCATTAAAGTTTACCCCATTTTTTCATCTAAAAAATTTACTCTCTTAATTAATAACTTTTCCATGCTAACTCCGATTTTAACGTATAGCTTGCCTACGAATCGTATTAGCGTCCTCTACGACTTTCATGAAAAAGTTTTCCCAAATTCTAAACTGAGAAAAAGTCAACTCTAGGGTCCTTAAGTGGTAACTGTTACTCACACGTAAAGACCAAAATGATACCAAAGTAAATTACCGTAAATAACTTAAGAATCGGGGTGTGACAGTATTAAGGCGAACGGTAGAGGAGTTAGGAATACCTTTGCTTGGGCTCTTGATACGCAACATCTTCTTCCCTCTTCGGCCTCTCCAAGTGTAGCCGCCCGGTAAATGTTTTGAGGGTGCACAAGTTGACTACTTTCCACGCGTCACCCTTAGCAATGTCATCAAGATAAACACTTGTTTTACCGATGCAACAACCATGACTTGTGCATCGAATATCTCTGATGTCTTGTCTAAGGGCTGATCAACCCTCTAACTTAAGCACTTCATCACTCAAATACACATCGAGACACTTTCCTAGATAACCGGGCCCGGAATCAACAAACTCAACATATTGTATTCCTTCTTCATGCACATCCATGGAGGAAGGTTGTACGGTACCAAAATCAACACCGGCCGTTGTTGGATCGTTGGATGTACTACCCGTCTTAAAAAATTGGTCATGATCATGCGGACCCCCTGATGATGTTTCACCGTGATATATAACCACATGTGTACTTCTCCCAAAACCCGTTACTCCTCAGGTGCTGCCATACTTCGTCAATCACAAATCGATGCATATCGCTGCGACACTGACATTTCGTGCACGGGCAATAGAAAATTGTATCCCGTTAGCATTAGCCAGCGCATATTCCAGAAAACTCAGAACTCTTTTACCATATCTTTTGTCCTATTTTGGAAGCGAAATCCAACTCTTTCCATATCCTGAAATATAACAAAATATAGTGTATAACGCTAGCTATTATAATTAAATTCCATGCCATATATAAAGCTCTTAATTCATTTAGTGACGCGTATATTTCTAATTCTACGTACTACAACTAATTAACAACAAATTAATTAACACACACATATATATATATACACACACACACACACACTTAATAATTACATAACAAGATTATATTATATATCTACATCATCAGAAAATCATCATCAACAACTTCATACCATCAACACAATATTAAAATTAGTTAACATATTTATATATATATATATATATATCTACTACTTATCAAATCATACCAAATTATCAACCAAATCGATCAACATATATATATATATATATATATATATATATACATCCAACGTACTCAAAATCAATCAACTCATAACAATATTATATATCAACATCATCACAAAATCATCATCAACTCATATATATCATCAACAACTTCATACCATATCAACACAATATTATAAATTAATTAACATATATATATATATATATATATATATCTACTACTTATTAACAACAACTTCATATAAAATGAATTGGAACAACATTTTGTGAAAGACAACAAGAGCCGCCTCTCGAGAGTAGAAACTTCGTTTGCCAAACCAAGCTCGTCCGGCGGCGTCTTGATCGTGTGTAAGTCTCCGGCTTTGCCGATCTTACAGACTGCTGCCGGACGGGATTTCAAAACGGATCGTGCTTCTAAGAGTTGGATTGCGCACGGGCTATGACGGCTGGTTTTTCTCTTCTAGTTTTTCTCTCTCTTTGATGGCAGGTTGGGAGCCTATGGCCAAACGTCGAAATTCCAGAATCGGAGATTTGGGTAGATGGGCGACACTCGGTTTTGCTTCCCGCGGCGGAGTTTAGAGCTGATCTACAATGACTTGGTTCTGTTGGTTTCGAGTTGAAGTTGGGTCGTGCTGTGGGATGTGAGGTGCGAAGGTTTTGTGGTCAGAATGGCGGTCATCGCGATTGATCTGGAACTATAGCGGCGAAGATCTGGCAGCAGGGGTCTGACGGCGATGGTCGCGTACGACATGTCGTCTAGGAAGATGGGCTGGGACTGGGCCAACCGTTAGTGGGCCTGAGTGTGAATTTCTCTTTGACTTTGGATCTCCAAGTTTGGGCTAGGGTTTTGCTCCTTAGCCTCTGAGGATTTTAGGCCCTTTCCCTCTTGCCCTTCTAAAATTTAAATTAGTTTTGTTAGTTTTTATTCAATAATTCCTTGTATTAGGAACCTAAGCACTGTACGTGCACTTTATGTTCTCTAGCGTCTCTGGAGTAGTACCGAAGGAGGATATCAGCTCTCTCTCTACGAATTAAGCTCATAGAAATAGGTCTATTATTTATATACCATGGTGGGTACAACCTCTACCTCCTTGTCTGTCTATCAATGGCAGCAGTAGGGTATGTAACGATCTATCATACATGTGATGAATATAATTCCCCCTTGGGGCTTTGATCAAAAAAAAAAACAACAACTTCTATATATATCATCAATCAATCCCAAATCGATCAACACATTATTATACATCCAACGTACTCAAAATCAATCAACTCAATCACACTCAAATCGATCAACTCAAATAACTCAATCAATATCAACATATATACATATACGTACCTATATATCTCCACAAACTAATTATGGATAGATTTCGACAACACCCAAACTTTTTATCCCGTTTTTTTCTTCTCCCGTTTTTTTTTCCCAGATGAGCTGCTGCTGTCCAGATCTGCAAATATAAAGCACTTTAGCCGACACACATTTTAATTTCGTCGGCTATAGTCTGTGAAGTTTAGCCGACAAAATAATTCTTTAGCCGACGAAATTTTAATTTCGTTGGCTAAAGTTGACTATAGCCAACGAAAATTTAAATTAACCGACGAAGGAAATTTTATCAGTTAACGTGTACTTTAGCTGACGAAAAAGTTCGTCGCCTGTTTTTTTTATTTTCGTCGGCTAAAGCCTTTTTTTGGTAGTAATGCAAAACAAATCGATAATGAAAATTAAATAACTATACGATAGAGGGAAAAGAAATACATAGTATACAATTGTTATCCTTGATCGTTGTTTAGCACAAGTAAAAAAAAAAAAAGAAAAGCTAATGTATGTTAGAATATTTTCTTGTTGGTAAATAACTAAATATAAGTTTTTTTTTAACAGATTAACAACTAATAATATACTACGAGTCTACTGTGAGTCAAACTCACGACCTCTCATTTATATGGAGAGATAATACTGGGCTGGTAAATGTAAATATAAGTTTTTTAAAACCCAATACTTTGTGTTATTTGATTTTTAAACAACATTTTGTGAAAGACAACAAAGAGCCGCCTCTCGAGAGTAGAAACTTGTTTGCCAAACCAAGCTCGTCCGGCGGCCGTCTTGATCGTGTGTAAGTCTCCGGCTTTGCCGATCTTACAGACTGCTGCCGGACGGATTTCAAAACGGATCGTGCTTCTAAGAGTTGGATTGCGCTCGGGGCTATGACGGCTGGTTTTTCTCTTCTAGTTTTTCTCTCTTTGATGGCAGGTTGGGAGCCTATGGCCAAACGTCGAAATTCCAGAATCGGAGATTTGGGTAGATGGGCGACACTCGGTTTTGCTTCCGGCGGAGTGCGGAGAGTTTAGAGCTGATCTACAATGACTTGGTTCTGTTGGTTCGAGTTGAAGTTGGGTCGTGCTGTGGGATGTGAGGTGCGAAGGTTTTGTGGTCAGAATGGGGTCATCGCGATTGATCTGGAACTATAGCGGCGAAGATCTGGCAGCAGGGGTCTGAACGGCGATGGTCGCGTACGACATGTCGTCTAGGAAGATGGGCTGGGACTGGGCCAACGGGTAGTGGGCCTGAGTGTGAATTTCTCTTGGACTTTGGATCTCCAAGTTTGGGCTAGGGTTTGCTCCTTAGCCTCTGGAGGATTTTAGGCCCTTCTTCGGCCTTCTAAGAATTTAAATTAGTTTTGTTAGTTTTTATTCAATAATTCCTTGTATTAGGAACCTAAGCACTGTACGTGCACTTTATGTTTCTCTAGCGTCTCTGGAGTAGTACCGAAGGAGGATATCAGCTCTCTTACGAATTTAAGCTCATAGAAATAGGTCTATTATTTATATACCATGGTGGGTACAACCTCTACCTCCTGTTGTCTATCAATGGCAGCAGTAGGGTATGTAACGATCTATCAGACATGTGATGAATATAATTCCCCTTGGGGCTTTGATCAAAAAAAAAAAAAAACAAAACAACTTCATATATATTATCAAATCATCAACCAAATCGATCAACACATATATATATACACAACGTACTCAAATCAATCAACTCAATCACACTCAAAATCGATCAACTCAAATAAAACTCAATCAATATCAGCATATATACATATACGTACCTATATATAGCTCCACAAACTAATTATGGATAGATTTCGACAACACCCAAACTTTTTATCCCGTTTTTTCTTCTCCCGTTTTTTTTCCCAGATGAGCGCTGCTGTCCAGATCTGCAAATATAAAGCACTTTAGCCGACAACATTTTAATTTCGTCGGCTATAGTCTGTGAAGTTTAGCCGACAAAATAAATTCTTTAGCCGACGAAATTTTAATTTCGTTGGCTAAAGTTGACTATAGCCAACGAAAATTTAAATTAACCGACGAAGGAAAATTTATCAGTTAACGTGTACTTTAGCTGACGAAAAAATAGTTCGTCGGCCTGGTTTTTTATTTTCGTCGGCTAAAGCCTTTTTTTGGTAGTAATGCAAACAAATCGATAATGAAAAAATTAAATAACTATACGATGAGGGAAAAAAAAAGAACATACATAGTATACAATGTTATCCTTGATCGTTGTTTAGCACAAGTAAAATAGAAAAAGAAAAAGAAAAGCTAATGTATGTTAGAATATTTTCTTGTTGGTAAATAACTAAATATAAGTTTTTTTTAACAGATTAACAACTAATATGCTACTACGAGTCTACTGTGAGTCAAACTCACGACTCTCATTTATATGGAGAGATAATACTGGGCTGGTAAAATGTAAATATAGTTTTTTAAAACCCAATACTTTTGTGTTATTTGATTTTTAAGAGAAAAATGACTTCATTGAAATTTTGTTTCTTACAGATTGATCAAATAATGGAGGTTTGGTGACATTTATGGGAAATAAAAAAATATCAAGGAATTGAGGTCGTGAAAGAGGTTGAATGAAAAAAAAGAAATCAATGAATAGAGGTCTCGGTGATAGCATGCAAAAGGAAAAAAAATTAAAGGAATGAGAGTGGTCTAGAGAATAAATAAGATGATGAAGTATAAAGTGTAGAGAATGAGAGATAGCAAGAGAATAGAGAATCATCATTTATTCATTGATATGAGCAATTTATATAGGGAATTTAAAGTACCAATATGGTAATGATAAGGAATACATAGTCATATTCTAACTACATATCTTGATGACATAAGGCCAAGACACACATATGAAATATCCTAGAACACTCCCCTTGTGCCAGCGCCGGTATGCGGTGGTGCTGATATGTCGTCTCGTTAAAAACCTTGTCAAGTAACAAAAACCTTTTGGGAGAAAAAACTAAACCTTGATCGTAGGAGAAAAAGAGTACGACACACCCTTCACATTTGATTATGACATGTATGTATGTGCTAGACTCCCCTTGAAGTTCGCACCTCCCCCTGATCTTTACATCAAGTGACAATGCGATTTGACAACTAGAAATAAAACATCTAGCTGAGCTCAAGATTGGAGATCTGTTTCAATCCTGCCGAGCTCAATTATTGCAATTTGTGTCAATCGTCGCACACAGTCACGACTTGTAGTAAAAAAATATTCCATGATGGTGGGTCATAGATGAATAGTAAAGCTGCATGTAAATATTGCATAGCCCCAAGACGCAATAGAAAGATTGGTGCGCATCAATAATGTTCGAGCGACAAGCTAAAGTTGCTTAGTCGTAGCCTCGAGATGAGACCGTATTACTGTGTGAATGAGGTACAAGACACTTCAACTTATATCCCGATAAAAACTCTTTAAATAATGGGTAGTGAGCCCATAGAAGTATAAACAACATAAGTAGTAGATAATAGTGTAACACGTGACCAGTGTGTAACACTTGAACCAACACCATAAAGCATAAAAAAGTGTCCACAAGTTGGTTATATCGATCTACATAATTTGATGTAAGAATGAAAATTTCATTTTATGTCATTTACCGTAGGAGGGCCTCACTCCTAATTTTGCTAAAAAGTAGGCTGGAATTGACTGGACGGCCTCCGAGAAGTTGGAGCCATGTTCGGATGATGTCAATGTCCCCAAGGTGCCACCATTTACAACCATGGCGTCACCATCATGCTTCATGAAGAAGCTAGATCCCGAATGTCTTCATTTTGAGCGGAAGAATAGATGTCTATGAGAATTTCTCAAAATTTGGACCATTACGTCTCTTCCAGGATGACCGATTTGGTCAAACCAAATCTATATAAGTCGGTGTCCTAAATATAATGTTTGGCGACAATATGTGATTCGATATTCGAATCATAGTGACATACAGTCCACTAGATTGACTCATAAACTTCTCTAGATGCATTTCAGTTCGCATTCATGAGAAGGTATACATAAAATAACTCTTCACTACTAGAACAAGCACTTTAGCCGACGAAAAATTTTCGTCGGCCTGTTATCTTAATTCGTCGGCTAAGATCTTAGCCGACGAGCCTTCGTCGGCTATAGTGTCGTCGGAAAAGGTCCTCGGTGATGACTTTAGCCGACGAAATTTTTTTTCGTCGGCTATAGTCCCACAGTTAGCCGACGAAAAACATGTCGTCGGTTTTTTTTCCCAGACTTTAGCCGACGAAAAATTAAGATATTCGTCGGCTAAAGTGTGTAATAAATAATTAAAAATAACTATAGCCGACGAAATATGGCATAATTCGTCGGCTAAACCTTATAAAAAAATTAAAAAATACTATAGCCGACGAATATAGTGTTTAAATATCGTCGGCTAAAGTTGTTGGGTTTTGAAAAAAAAAACTGCAGAAACTTTCGGCCACCTCCAATCACGACCAAAATTTGACAGAATCTTCCTCTCAACATTTCGAACAACTTTCTAGAAGAAGTCGAAGCTCAATTCTAAGCCTAAACAGGTCAATCGACTGAAAATATAAAAATCCCTAATTTAAACCCTAAAAACTTCAAATCTTCGATTCTCTTCACACACACCGAATCGAGCTACCAAATTCTAGGGGAATGTAGTACTGATCAAACTCAACTTATCCATATATAGAACTCACCAAATGGTGACCTAAGGAAGGAGAAATTCGATCGACACCGAATCCGAACCGACAGAGTTTTGGAGCTCGATTTATCCCTCACGGCGGCGCCACTCGATGCACCACCTATCCAGCAATGAAGTAGAGACGACGGCGAAGCTTTTGGGACAAGTGTGGCGGTCTCGGTGGCTTGACGGCGGAGCTAGGCCGAAAAGAAAATCCGGCAGATAATAGTCTTCTTACCATCCATCTTCGGCTATATAAAGAACTTTAGCCGACGAAATTCTTTATTTTCGTCGGCTGCGTCAAGACCAACTTCTTTTGGTCGCGCTATGTCCTCTTGATAGGACATATTGCTTGCAGACATACTTGCAGTATGTGATCTTGTGACTTTAACACTTTAAGCATTTGGCATCAGATGAGACTTAGTGGGGACAAACCACGACAATTCACATCGTTCCACTTGAAACTTGTGTTCTTATCTCCCCTAACGGCGGGAATATTGTCTCATCAAAGTGACAATCCGCATTTAGCGGTGAATGAAATCGCCTAAAAGGTTTGTTTTCTACATAGGCGGACTATAGTTGGAGATTCATATCCAACCTAAGTACTTATTCATCTCATGACTCTCATTGTACGCAGTGACAATGCGATTTGACACCTAGAAATAACATCTAGCTGAGCTCAAGGATTGGAGATCTGTTTCAATCCTGCCGAGCTCAATTATTGCAATTTCGTGTCAATCGTCGCACACAGTCACGACTTGTAGTAAAAAAGCTTCCATGATGGTGGGTCATAGATGAATAGTAAAGCTGCATGTAAATATTGCATAGCCCAAGACGCAATAGAAAATTGTGCGCATCAATAATGTTCGAGCGACAGCTAAAGTTGCTTAGTCGTAGCCTCGATAGACCGTATTACGTGTGAATGAGGTACAAGACACTTCAACTTAATATCCCGATAACTTCTTTAAATAATGGGTAGTGAGCCCATAGAATATAAACAACATAAGTAGTAGATAATAGTGTAACACGTGACCAGTGTTAACACTTGAACCAACACCATAACATAAAAAAGTGTCCGCAAGTTGGTTATATCGATCTACATAATTTGATTAAGAATGAAATATTCATTTTTATGTCATTTACCGTAGGAGGGCCTCACTCCTAATTTTTGCTAAAAAGTAGGCTGGAATTGACTGGACGGCCTCCGAGAAGTTGGAGCCATGTTCGGATGATGTCAATGTCCCCAAGGTGCCACCATTTACAACCATGGCGTCACCATCATGCTTCATGAAGAAGCTAGATCCCGAATGTCTTCATTTTGAGCGGAAGAATAGATGTCTATGAATTTCTCTCAAAATTTGGACCATTACGTCTCTTCCAGGATGACCGATTTGGTCAAACCAAAATCTATATAGTCGGTGTCCTAAATATAATGTTTGGCGACAATATGTGATTCGATATTCGAATCATAGTGACATACGTCCACTAGATTGACTCATAAACTTCTCTAAGATGCATTTCAGTTCGCATTCATGAGAAGGTATACATAAAATAACTCTTGTTCATTCTCACAATGTGTTTCAAATGAAAACTATTAGCGTGAATGCCTTTAAAAGCTCAACATGGTTCGGTTGCCTCTCAATGCATAGAGGGTATCTGTGACGTTGTCATGATGCTATGAGGCATCAAGATTCAAGCTAAACCACGTTCCTGAATGACCGGCATGATTTTAGTATTGTAGTCACAGAAGATTTACAAAGGCACAAAATCCAAAGATAGTTGCCGTTTCCTTAGAATGTTGTGGATAGTTCCACTATCTACGAGGTACTCAATGTCTCTATGAGACAGATCTATAAATAGAGTAGATAGGAGAGTAAATAGTTTCACTTGAACCATTTAGAGAGATTGAAAGAAGCTACGAAAAGCTGCAATCCTGAGAGTGCATAAAATTTCTGCGCAGAATGATCTTTGCGTACTAGAACAGCAGCACAACTTCTTCGTTAAAATAGATATGGACGAACCGTAAAAAGTTCTAAAAACTAGACTCGTAGAGCTTTCTAATGATAGAAAGCTCACTGTCTGGCTCATCCGGAGCTGTTTATGTTTCGGCGTGATTTCTGAGAGGATGAATCACACAAAATGCAGGAAGAACACCATCTTCAAGACCCCGTAACCTGTCAATCATGAGCAAACGGCGTGAGAGGGAAGACCGGGTTTGCCGGCCTTCGACTCTCTGATGCCTAAGTCAGCCACATGAGAGTAGTAGAAATATGATATGAATCAGGGTGGAGATGGAGACTTACCCAAATGAGGGGTGGAAAATGTATTTATAGAGATAGGGTGATTGCACCCTAAAAGTACCATTTTGCCTTATTGGATAGTGAATACTATTATACCTTTAAGGAAGAGTGTAGGTTTATTGGGCTTAGCTAAGGCCGAAGCCCGTTTTATGTAGCAATATGTGTCTTCTTAGGCGGGTAAGACCGATGTTCTATCTCTCACATATGATGTATTAACAAGTCCCCAAGTCGCGGTCAGGAGACTCTCTTGGGTGGGGACTTTATCTGATAGAGTATCAGGGACGAGCCGTACTAGTGGCGACATAACCAGTCCCCTAAGTCCCCATGCAAGGGAGGGATGGACTGGCTTCCTTATGTCATGATATCTTACCCGGAGATAGGCAAATGAATGTGAGACACCGGGACCGTTGCTCCCATGTGGTGTTTAGAGATTGTAGGGCGATCGAGGGTTGAAGTTTAGGTACCGCTCGGTGCCAGATGTGGAAACTCTGGTGAGCATCTCGCATGGGTAGCGGGTGTACCGGCATGTTTGTATCCCTTAGGTGTTTAGAAGCCTTTGATTTGTATCAGCTATATGCTCTAGCTAGCTGAGCTATTCCAGCATGTATGTGTTCCAAGGGGAGATTGTGGTGACATATTTTGTGGTTGCCTCTATTTGTATCCCTTAGGTGTTTAGAAGCCTTTGATTTGTATCAGCTATATGCTCTAGCTGCTGAGCTATTCCGCATGTATGTGTTCCAAGGGGAGATTGTGGTGACTATTTTGTGGTTGCCTCTAAGTGAGTGCTAGAGTGCCTACGTACCCGTTAATAGGATCAAACCAAACGTAGTTCACACCATTTCGCCATTGAGCAGGTGTGCCATCGAGGTGTGGCAAGGAGTGCCGCTGAGGCATGGTGATGGTGCCGTTGGGCATGGCTAGCGTTGCCACTTGGGCATGGCAAAGGTGCCGCTGAGGCAAGGAGGAAGTGCCGCTAAGGCATGGCGAGAGGTGTCAACTGGGCATAGTGATGGTGCCGATAGGGCATGTAAAGAGCTGTCGAGGAAGGGTGACTATCGCTATGGCATAGCGAGAACACGTCTAGGAAGCGTGGCAAAGATGCCGAGAGCACGCTAGGAAGCGTAGCCATGATGTCGACGGGCAAGGCAGGTGTTGCCAGAGTGGTACCGAGAGCACGCCATGAGGCGTGGTAAGGGTGCTTGATGAGGCTGGGAGAGTATCGATGAGCCGTGGTGAGTGTCGTTATGGTGAGGGTACTGAGTAGGCATGGCAAGTATCACAGAGGCGTGGTAATGTCGGCATATAAGGTTGTTGCCCGAGTCCCCCAATGCCGGGATAGATTATGGTGGCGGTGAGGAATGTCATGTGTCGGGAAGTGCCTTAAGCACTTTGGTGACTTGTAGGTGTCACGCGTCGGGGAGTGTTTGCAGACTCGTCACGGGTGGACTGATAGATGATAGATGTCGTTGTTGCTTATAGGGAGTGTGTTGGCACGGTTGGCGCGAAGTGACGCCATGTGCCGGGGAGCGTACTCGCCATAGTTGGCTTATCTATGATGATATTATACGATGATGAGTGTTTGCCACCACTTGTCAACTGGGGGTAACGAGGTGTAGAGAACCTTACACTTGGAGAAGCAATATGGAGAGATATTCTGGAGAGCAATCATCAAAAAGGCTGATCATAAATAGTGTAGCGAGAGGTGTGGCTATGAGGTTTAGTCATTAGGTATAGTTAGTGGGTTTAGCCATTTGGCTATGAGGTGTGACCGTATGGCGTAACCATGTGGTATAACCGTAAATTGTCACCATGGAGGATGATGGCAAGTAATCAAAGACCCTAATGTAACCAAGAGAGCACAAAGTCATGAGGATAGAAGAACCATGGGAACGGCCATGGTGACTATCCATATGTGTTAACCGACATGTAACATAGGTAAAGAGCGGTGGAGAGATCATAGAGATCATGCTATATATATAGAGAAAAAAATAAAATAAAAAAAAATAAAAAAGAACCAAAGAGAAACCATAAGGAGACCGTGGAAAGACCATGGTAGTAGAATCATCTGTCATGGAGAGCAATCGCAGAAAGTCACTACAGGGGGGACTAACAAGTGTAACTTTGAGAACATGTCCTGACTGTACTGGAGGATGTTGAAATATTATAGTGGTGCTATATAGATCTGATGACGTGGTGCCATGAGAAGTTATCATGGTAGAAGTGGTGTCATGAAAATTAAAGATCATGATGAGGTACTTTAAGATTGCATGTTTGTATACTGGCTGTGTACACTCGTGGTGTGTGTAGCCTGAGATTGCACGTTTGAGTGCTATTTGTTTACATCTGCTGTGTGTATATCCTGAGATCGCACGTTTGAGTGCTGGTTGTTTACACTTGTTGTGTGTGTAGCCTGAGATCGCACGTTTGAGTGCTGGTTGTTTACACTTGTTGTGTGTATAACCTGAAATTGCACGTTTGAGTGCTGGTTGTTTACACCTGTTATGTGTATAACCTGAGATTGCACGCTAGGGTGCTAGCTGTGTATACTCGTGGTGTGTGTAGCCTGAGGTTGCACGTTGGAGTGCTGGCTGTGTACACTAGTGGTGTGTGTAGCCGTCTATGGCGTAGTCAAAAGGCCGGCATGATTGTGTGCCGTTGAAATGAAGTGTCGATGATGTTTCATTTATGTTTCGTTAGCGTAAGTTGCATGGCTCCCGGCCGGTGGGTGTGTCGTGCCATGATCACGACTCTTTGTGAGAGAAAAAAAATCATAGATGTATAGCATGTATGACTTGCAATTATGTCAGCAAGTGTCATATGGTTTGCAAGTATGTGTGTTTTTGCATGTACATGAAAATATATGTAACATGTGTATGTGGTAAAGAGTGTTTGCTAACTCTATGGCATGTAATAAGCATGCTCAATAATATGATGATGTATGAGGCATGTTATTTGTATGATAATAACTCAATTAATAGTGTAAAGTAGGACTTATCTGGAGCCGTGTAGAGCCGTTATAGATATTGTAGAGAAATTGGAGTTGTCGATATAAGACTCCATGTCGGTAAAAGAGCAAGTAGATGAACGTACAGTGTTACTATTGATAAAGAGAGAGCTTAATATCATGTTGTTCATGGATAGCTCATAGAAGAAATACGTAGAACTGTAGGTGCCCGAGTTGTACAAAGTGTTGACATGTCGACAACTCGTTGTTGGGCTTGACCCGATACAATATATAGTGCCGCGAGGCATGACAATTGAAGACTTGAGTTGAACTAGGTAGCGAGCTAGGCATAGCAATTGGTCAAGCTTGTGTGAACAGGTGTCTAAGAAGTAACAACCCATGCCATGTGTTGTAGGATCAAGTCGGTGGTGATAGTTAGAAATCAAATAATAGATGTAGTGGCGTGGTGGCACTTAAGAGTGGTGGCAATGTGACATTGGCAGTATGGGAGCCATATAGTTATGCGGTCTCCGAGAGATAATTAACCATAGGCATGTTGTCATCTAGAGATGCATTCAAGCATAGAGGCATGGAGGCATGGATAGAGAGATGCGTGAGATTAATAGCACGTAGCATCTGATATATGTGGTTGATCAATTAAGCAAACAGTCAAATGAGGTGTCCACAGGAGAGTTTGTGCATGCAACACACAATTAACTAGTGAGCACGTGGAACTCAGCATGGACAAAAACCGTATATTTCAAAGCATATATACCCATGTATTTTATCAATGATCAAGGACATGATCATGTGTTGTACAGATACGACGAACTTCATGTCAGCACATCGTTGTGCCGTGAACCTGAGAGGGGTGGTAAAGGTACTGTGAACCCGGGAGGGGTGGTGGGGGCTGGACGGCTGGTCCCGGGAGGAAGAGAGTTTTGGCCTCGGCAGAGAGAGGCACCGAGACCCGGGAGGGTGTTGAATGTGAAGGCAAGTCCCGGGAGAGAGGTGTCGGGAGAGTGTGCCGGGAGAGGGGTCTCAGGATCGGAGAGAGGTCCCGAGTTGCCGGGACATTGTGTCACCGCGATTTTGACTTTTGGTGTCGCTGCCAAGGTGTCGCTGGGACACGGAAGGCCAAGAGATTGGTGTCGCTACCGGAATGAGTGTTTGTCAACCATATAGGAGAAATGAGATATTGTCACCACCCATTAGGGCCGGCGACACCTCCCCCTTTTTTCTAGATATCGGCACGCGCGTTTTCTGCCGTTGCCGTGACCTATTTTTTTGTCTCCACATTAGGGGAAAATTCCAAATACGTTTATCGCATTAGCGTATATACAATTCCTGTTTTGCAATTGATTGTATGATCAAAATCAAGTCTCGTTAGTATATTCCAAACTAACTTGGAGGCCTAAGAACTTGATGATGATCAAATCCACAAAAGATTATGAGTCAGAGAGCCATGGATATCATCAATAATATGTAGTCAATTAAGGTGATAAGCAATCCACTTGACTTAATAACTCAACTTGTTGAGTTAGGTGGACGTTTCAAGAAACGTTCCATGGTCATTACTTTTTGCACAGATTGTCATTGAAGGCTTTTGTCGATGTGGCATGTCAAAGACTTTGAGCGTATGAGATGTGAAATCTCGGATCTAAGCTTGTTTAGCCTAGGGTCAAAACATGTGGCTTAATCCTCTAAAAGGTTCCACATATACCTAGCGAAGATTCACCTTGGGCATTGACTACGTCAAACTCAGATGAGCAGAATACTACGTTGCTCTTGCATACAAAACCAAGCTGTTATGAGACTTGATAGAGGTCACAATGATGTTTTTACTAGTTTGTCCTTCGGATTGATCACACATAATCCGGAAAAGCCGCGAATTGATCAAACACACTATACCCGCGAATAAAATTCCAAGATTTTACCTGCACGCACAAAATCCCAAGCATAGAATGGAGATGGCGAAGGGAGGAATTTTTTTTTATCTTCCCCGAGTTATTGAACTTGAAAAAGTTTAAGGGTTTCCAAAACATACCTTTCGAACTTTAAACGCTTGAAGAAGTCAAAAATTATAGTCGAA
The DNA here is from genome assembly GCA_010134655.1 of Fragaria nilgerrensis. NCBI lineage: Eukaryota > Viridiplantae > Streptophyta > Magnoliopsida > Rosales > Rosaceae > Fragaria > Fragaria nilgerrensis. The sequence continues at coordinate 146,383 of WPAB01000183.1, forward strand.
AGGAAACCAAAAATGGTTGGCTGGCTGCAGCACCAAGGGATTGGCAGCCGGTGATGTCAGACGACGGCCTGGAAAATGGCGGCGGAGGTAGTCGGACAGAAGAGCCGAAAACACTTTTTAGGGTTTCAGAAAATAATTGTAGGCTATTGGCTCTCGAATTAAAACAAAGTGTATGATAACGTGATGAAGTATAATGTAGAGAATGAGAGCACTAGTACAGAAAAAGTTTCCATGACGTTTTCCAAACGTCATTATAGCGATTCATGACGTTTATCAAACGTCATCTATTTCGCCGTTTTAAACCGTATTCATGGTTTCCCCACCCTTTTAATGACGTTTTAAAAATGTTGTGAAATATCTTCAATGACGTTTGATAAGTGTCATCGAATGCCTTTCAATTGTCATAAAAAAAACAATTCATGACATTTACAAACCGTCATTGAAAGATATTTTGTGACGTTTCCAGACGTCATTAATGTATTTTCAACATATGGATTACTTAATTATTATTCTAGTAATTAGATTTTTGAATACTATTAAGTTTAGGAATGTAGCTATCTAGTTTCTGCTCTCTTTTTTTCTTTATTTGGGTCTTTTGGCACCATTGTATCCAAAATAAATAAAAATTCATTAATAATGCAAATTTTGCATCTTCATTATTTGGTCCTTCAATTTATCGGAATTAGGTTTGGGTCCTCCATTTATTTTATTTTATTTTAGGACCTTCGTAGTGATTTTGCAATTCTAGAGTCATTCGATTCCTTCATCCGTAATCGTTCTTCAAGGTCAAAATATTGTAGATGTAACGTTCTTCTCCTTCACTTTACATTTGATAATTTCCTATAACAAAATCATGCAATTATTCACAATCAATTGAAGATACCCTTGAGGTGTTGAACAATTTAATGAGGTCATTCTTGCCCAGATCTGGGCCTAATGAGAACAAAAATTGAGCCATGAAAGAGAATCATATGAGGCATTTACTTGTATATCTAAGGTCGATGAACTATAAGCTGTCACTGCTAGCATCCATAAACTATCTGCACTTGAGCAATGAGAAGAGAGGAAACGGTGCCACCTGAACCTCTCCTTCCTTCTAAACCCAAACTCAAATTCAAGATCTAGATCTGTGTTCCTCACTATATCTGAAATAATCCAAATTCAGTTTGTAGGTAAGAGATCTAGATATGAAAGATATATAAGGAAAAATGCGAAAGAGATGGGTTGAAGTTCGAGAGTAAATTATATAAACAAAAATATGGCGTTGGAGTTACCTGATGAAGTGAGGATCTGAAAATCACAGAGTGGACCGAATCTGAGTGTTGGAGATATGGAAATCGAAAGTTGCTTTAGAATTTTATTTGACTGTATAAGATGTATAACATAAACAGAGGGAAGGGAATTGAAATGAAATTGAAAGGAAGAAGAAGAAGAAGAAGAAGAAGAAGAAGAAGAAGAAGAAGAAGAGAAGAAGGAGAGAGAGAGAGAGAGAGAGAGAGAGAGAGAGGAGAGAGAGAGAGAGAGAGAATATGAATTGTATGTGTTATTTTTCTGGGTTTCAAACTTCTAGAGTGAGGATGGATATGTGAGAGTGAGACTTTGGGAGTTTATCTCCTTTGGTAAAGCAAGAATATTCTGTAGAATTTTTTTTTTTAGCTTACAGCATATTCAATAGTCTAGGTTAATTTGTTGCTAAATTTAACAATAGTTATGATATTTAACAATTGAAATAGCAATTGTGCTCTAACAGTAATTGTTAAGTGTAAGTTAATTAATTTTTGTAACGAATCATAAACTTACACGTAGATAAAAAATGGAGGGAAACATAAGTTTCTCTTTAGCAATTCTTGTCTAGGTTGATAAATTTGTCAATTTAGTTTAGCAATATTAGGATTTAGAAATATTTTAGACATTCTGCTGGAGCTCCTATTCATCCCAAAAGTTGACAAATTTCAAAAAAAATTTGATTTAGCAATATTGCTGGAGATGCTCGTCTCCCACCGTAAGTTAAATTTTAGCCAAATTTATAGCCTTTTGGCTTTAAAAACACTCTCATCATAAGCTAAATTCAAGGCCTTGTTTAGTTGATGGAAAGGAAATTGGATCCTTGGTCTTTCCTATGTACATAGGAAAGTAAATTTTCCACTAGTTTCCATACGTGGTGTTTGGGAACGTCGGGAAAGTAACTAGGAAATGTATTTTATTTTCCTTTCCAACATTTGGTTTATGCATGTATAGGAAAACAAATAACATTAATTTATCAATTATATCCTTAGTATTAAAATATAAAATATTCAAGATTTAAAAATTTTAGGGATAATTTGGTAATAAGATGCATTAAACTAATATTTGAAATATGCAATTAATGTTAGGAAAGTATAAGGGAGATTGAATCCCATGGTATATGGGAGGATCCAATTTCTCATTGATTTTCCCATACTGTAGTAAAGTCTTTCCTTTTCTTAGGCGTACCAAACAAAGAAAATGAACAAGTTTCCCTTCCCAACCTCTACAATCCGTGAATCAAACGAGGTCTAAAAGTAAAGCCAAATCTAATTCTTTTGTCATATATATGTAATGTTATATTTCTATGCATATTTTTTCTTTTCTCATATATATAAATATATATAATATTAAAAATAATTTGAAACTACAAATATTGAGAAGGACATGGATCTTATTCCTTAGGAAATAAACGATAATTAAAAGATACAACTAACGAAATTTAAAAAAAAATAGAACGACAAATTTATTTGAAAACAAAATATTTATTTGAAAATAAACATTTATCGATCACGATTTCAAACTTATGTTCTTCTATGTCGCTGCCAAATATGTTCAATCAAAGCATCTCGAAGTTCATGACGTTGGCTATGACGTTTTGCTAACACGAATCCGTTCCAAGGTGACACACAAGCTACGTTCAACTCTGAAAGCATTGGTAATGCACTTCAAGTTTCAAGTCAATATGGATCAAGCGGTGAATCCGGGCAACGCCAAATTATGGAGGAATTGGTGACTATGGAGGAATGAGTCTTTATGAAGGACCTTTTGGATATGAAAAAGGTAAAGACTATGGAGGAAGCGGAGGTATCGAAACAAGCGATAAACATGGAGAAGCCCCGTAACGAAAGCGGAGGAGTACCGAATTATTGTTGATGGTTATTATAATATGAGTTTTTTTATTGAAAAATAATATGTGTTTTTAATAAGAGAAATTTTAAATACACACATTTAATCTCTTAATACACACCCCTATTATTTTATATTTCACATCAGATTTTATAGGTATGTTTAATTACAAAAACATCCATCAATTATTAGGAAAAAAAAAAAGAAAAAAAATTTCCTCTTTCCTAAAACCCAATTCTTCTCCACTGTTATTACGCATCAAAAGTAAAGAAATAAAAACCTCCTCTCCAAAATTCATCACCAGAATTTCGACTTATGTTGTAATCACATGTACTATTTACCAATTCATTTGATTTTTTTAATTTTTTTTATCAACTTTAGTTTTTATCTTGCAGACCAAAAACTAGTTTTTATGCTATTGTACTTTTTACTAGTTTCTTAACTTTGAAAAAATTATGTATGTTCAATATTTCTTTTTCTTCTAATTCTAGCCGATTGATATCATATGGAGATTTGGAGTTCAAATACAATATTACTCTTTTGATTATAAATTGAAAAATATCAAGAAAAAAGTTACAACCCGATCAAAAAAATTAACAGAAAATAAAAGAGAATACGTAAAAGAATTGTGAAATAGTAATTATATTAAATAACATATTATTATTAGTTTTAGATATTAAGGGTATTTTAGGCAGTTCGGGATGTGTATTTAGTATAAGGATTAAATCAATTTGCCCCCTCGTGTTTTAGGTCAATAATCAGTTTGGTCCCATATCTTTTTTTTAATAACGTTGGTCCTTATATTCTCAAATGACATCATCTAAGTCCAAAATTTGAATTTTAGTGCAAAAATGGGTGACTTTGGTCCTTCAAAAATGAATTTTTCATCGTTAGAATGTTTATTTACCTTATTTGTAAGTTAAAAAGCTCAGATGTGGATCCCCATGTCAGTTTCAAGTCACCAATGATAAAAAGGTTGGGGTTGATTAATCTATAGAAAAATAGGAGGGATGATAAAAGGGAGTTGTTTGATAAAAAGGGTTTTGCTCTGGTAACGAAAAAAAAAAAAAGTTTTGCTCTTGTTTTTGTTTAATATTTCTTATAGGAAAGGGCTAATGATATTAAATAAAGAAGGATATTTGAATGGTTTTTTAATCAAAGTGGGAAATTCAAATTGGAGCTGAAAATTTGAGCGGCCTTCAAAAATTTTGGACCAAATTAATTGTTTCATGACATATAAAAACGTCATAGTAAAAATGTTCATGACATTTTTCCATCGTCATGACCGTTCCAACCACGACGTTGATCAAACGTCATTAAAACATCATGGTTCATTTGCATTCATTGTGTTTCTCAAAAGTCATGAAAAATATTTTCATGACATTTGAAAAACGTCATAAGAATAATGACAGTTGAAAAACGTCATCGAATGGTGAGACCTACAATGACATTCGCTAAACGTCATAAACTTCAGACGAAATTTAGATTCATGACCTTTGCTTCTGAAAATGTCATAAAACACTACAGGAAATAACGACTTAGCCGACGGAATTAAAAAAATTATGTCGCCTAAGTTCGTCTTCATTGACAGAAACACGACCGTCGTATAGGACACCCAATCCGTCGCCTAAGATCAACTTAGGCAACAGAAAATCAATGTCGAGGACTTCCGTCGACTAAGATATTCCTAGTCGACGAAGAAACATTCGTCGTCTAAGTTCCGTCGTCTTAGTAAACCACAGGCGACGAATACCATCCGTCGGTAAATTTTCATTAGCTTAGAACATCTTAGGCGACGAAAGAGTTCCGTTGGTAAATCTGATGTTGGGCGACGAATCATGTTCCATCGGCGTAGTTAGGCTTGGGCGACGAACCATGTTTTCGTCGGCTAAGTAAGTCTTGGGCGACGAATATGTCTTTCTTAGGCGACAAACTGTTCCGTCGACTATGAAATTGAATTATTGCCTGACATGGCGCAAAACGAATATATTTTTACCGACGCCTTTTGTCTTAGGCGATAGAATATTCCGTCGGCTAACTAAACACATCATTCTCCTTCCCCCGACCCCTACATAATTCATCCGATCGATCCAAATCTTGTTTTGAAAGCTTTTCTGCAGTAATTTGATCGATCTTCAAGAGCTAGCTGCTTCTCTCCTAATTGGTATGTAACTATTTTAATTCATCTACTTAATTTCTTCATTTATGCATATCTATTTCCGGCGAACTTTCCGGCGACTTTGCCAATGGTTCAATTTTGCCGGTCCAATTACTGGATTGCTTGATGCATGCATGATATATGTAACATTTGATATAATTAAGCACTCTTTGGACTCTATCATGATTATTGATAATGGCCTCTTGGATGGTAATATTGATGTAGAGAGTTTATTTGCTAGAGACAAATATGATGAAATGCAAAAGAATTCTGGAAAGGTGTTGGTGTGGTAATATATGTTGGAGAAATGGAAATCAAAAGTATACATGTTGAATATGTGTGTACGTATAATATGTTTGTACGTATAATATGTGTATATACGTATAATATGTTTGTATATATGTGTGTATAATATGTTTGTACGTATAATATGTGTGTATAATATATATTATTTTTTTAATTTGTATATATATATATATAGATATATATCTAACTTTTGAGTGTGTATAATTTTTAGAGTATATATATATATATTAGTTTTTGTTCGTATGATTAATGATTATGTGAATAATATGTTTATCAAATTTTCATTTTCATGCAAATCATTTGTGTATTCAAATGATAAAAAATAAAATGATGAATCATGCAATTAAGAATTATAATATTCTTATACATTCATCATTAATATATATTGTTACCCTTAGAAATCTCGTTCGAGAACCATTATGTTACGACTGTGTCTAACAAAATGGTTTTGGAATTTTCCTATATTTGGACAGTTTAGGAGCATATATGACATTTAGATTCTGTTTGTTGTTGGTGCGTTTCGTTTTCGGTTGTGGGTATATATATTTCGACAAGATCTTCCTTTATTGTTCCTCGAGTGCATATTAGGTATATAGATATTCGTTCACTTGGGGAACTGTAGGGAGATGCTGCCGAAATTTTCTCACATACGCGAATTTGAAACGCTCGAACAACAAACGAAATCACAATGTCATGTGCTCTCAAACGGGATTAGGGCCCTAACTGGAGGCATAAGGTGAAGATTGTAGGTGTGAACAACGTACATTAATATATCTTATATATATATATATAATAGTTAAGTATATATTTATATATATTTCCCGTTTATTATTAACGATTTTTTGACAACTATATTTTTGTTTCCTGTTATTATAGTGTACAACATGGACAAGAGCCGGATGCAATTAGGGAGAGGGTCCCCTGTTTATATGAGAGGCATTTCTGATTTTCTTGAGTTCGTGCGTCTACATAGTCCTCCAGACAAAGTTATTCACATATGTCCGTGCAACAAATGTCTCAATCGGAAACCAGTAACATATGAAGACATGTATTCTCACCTGGCACTAAACGGTATTTGTCCTAGTTATACCACATGAACATGGCACGGTGAAATTCAAGTTCAAATGCCTACACTTGTAGAAATTCAAGCACAACATAATCAGCAGGCAGGATCTTCCAATGCTAGTTACGGGGACCCTGCTGTGATGAACCTTTTAAACGATGCATTCCCGTTTGCTGCCTCAGGAAATCAGCAAAATGTTGTTTATGACAACGCCCATGACACCTTCCCTAATGTCTCCCACGTTGACTACAATAGTGATTATGATAAGTACACCAGACTTGTACGGGAAGTACAAACCCCATTGTATCCTGGCAGTGAGCATATTGTGTTGGGTACTGCCATGGAGCAAATGCAGATAAAAAACAAGCAGGGAAAGACTAACATATCTTTTGATGAGAATATTGCACTTATGAAGAAAGTGATTCCCAAAGGTAACAGTTGTCCGGAAAATTTGACCAGGTAAAAATGATGTTAGCTGACCTCGGTCTTGATCACCAGAAGATAGACGCTTGAGTCAATAACTACATCTTGTATTACAAAGACAACAAGGATGAAGTTGTGTGCCCACACGGCTACGAGCCAAGGTGTAAAACTTCCACTTCATCTAAACAGAAAAACCCACCCATTCCTAGGAAGGTTTTTCATTACTTCCCATTGGATCCTCGTCTGCAACGTCTGTACATGTCTTCATATACGGCCAAGCATATGAGATGGCACCAGGCAAGGCAACAGGGAGTGGAGAGGATAGATCTGGATAATCTCACACACCCCGTAGACGGGAGGCTTGGCAGCACTTTGACCGTTCTTTTCCCTAATTTGCTGGACTGTCAAAATGTCAGACTCAGACTTGCAACAGACGGATTCAATCCTACTGGAAACATGAATTTGTCTTACAACATTTGGCCTGTGACAGTATTTTCGTACAATCTACCTCCCAACATGTGTATGAGGAAGGAGTACAATTTCTTACGCTTATGGTTCCAGGGCCGCATTCTCCAGGAAAATGTTTGGAGGTGTACATGAGACCATTAATTAACGAGCTGCAGGAGTTATAGGAAAATGCACTCCCTACTTTTGACAGGCATGGTCAAACTTCATTCATGATGAAAACAGCTGTTATTTGGACCATCAGTGATTTTCCAGCTTACGGGATGTTGTCTGGCCAACAAACTAAAGGGTACAAGGCTTGCCCAGTATGCATAGACGACGTCAATTCTAGTGGCCACGCCGACAAAATTTGTTTCTTGGGATCTCGTAGACATCTTGATGAGGATCACGAGTGACGATGGGATGCTGAGACATTTGATGGGACTGAGGAGCATAATCTGAAACCCCCAGGGAGGTCTGGTGAGTAGATTTGGAGAAGCTTAACCAGCACTGATTCGGATATTTGAGTACTAGTAAAGAAGTAACCGACTTAAATCGCCCCACGCCTGATGAGTTTAAGTATTGGACGCACAAAAGTGTATCATTTGAATTACCTTACTGGTCGACCTTGAAAATCAGACATAACTTGGACGTCATGCACAGAGAAGAATGTTTGTGACAACATTCTTGGAACAATTCTGAATCTCAAACATAAGAACAAGAACACCCCCAAAGCCCGTGTTGATCTTAAAAAAATGGGTATACGCCCCCAGCTATGGCTAGTAGAGAAAAAAATAACAAAAAAAACCATAATGCCGAAAGCAGGCTACACAGTCCATCCTCAAAATAAGGCGGAAGTGTTTCAGTGGTTTGGAAACATTAAGTATCCTCACGGGTATGCAGGGAATATCGCTCGATGTGTTAAGATGGGGGAAAATAAGATTACTGGGTTGAAGACTCATGACTGTCTTGTTTTGCTGCAACGTCTTCTTCTCGTGGTCATTAGACCATATTTGCAGAGTGATGTGGTTGACACGTTAGTGGCTTTGTCAAAGTTCTTTAAGAGGATATGCGCTAAAGAGCTTAAAAAGTCTAATGTTCGGTCATTGCAAGAAGACATTGTGTACATCATGTGCAAGCTGGAGAGGATCTTTCCCCCAACTTTCTTTGACACCATGATTCACCTCATGATCCACCTTCCAGAACAAGTGTTGCTTACTAGTCTGATACAGTATAGCTGGTGCTATCCAAATGAGAGGTATGCACTCATATTTATTCTAATTAATCATCGATCCTTTTAAATTAATAAGATAATTTTTTGTAAATATTTATTGTAAGAGACTAAATATCTGTACTTTGCAGGCAACTGGGGGATTTCAAGAAGAAGAACAAAAACAAACGTTTCCCTGAAGGGTCGATCACAGCGGCATACATTCAGGTTGAGTGCGTAATTTACTGCAGCGCATATTTTAATGATGAAGACACAGTAGGGGAATCATCTGGAGCGGGCAGTAACCAACAATTCAATCTATCAGTTGTTTCCAACGATGTTCAACCGTATGACAGACTAAGTAATTCTGAAAGATTAAGTAATGTTGAGATCAAAGAGGCTTATTAGTGTGTCCTTCAAAATTACGAAGAAGTCGAGTGGTACTTGAAGTCCCATTTGGAAAGACAGGATGGTAATGAAGCCATACACAAGAGAGATTTTCCTGATTACTTCCCTATTTCGGTACCTCCTCTATCTCTATATATTTACAGTTACATAAATTAAATATATGTTGTTTTTTTGTGTTACATAATATAACAACGTTGCTCTTAAAATTGTTATAGATGATGCACATTCTACAACATTTTCCTGCTTCTTACGACTCAGAGTTGTACTTATTGGCTGGAGGACCCTAAAGCTACAGAGTTTGTGCTGGATGTTTTGTGAACGGTGTTACGTTTGTGACGTCAGAACGAGATGAAGGCCATGTCACCCAAAACAATGGAGTCATGGTTGAGGGTTGGGTTTCAACTACTACGGGGTTCTTGTCAGTGTCATCGAACTAATCTACGACAAGGGTATGTCAGTCGTGTTGTTCAAGTGCAAATGGTTTAATACTGACCCAACGAGACAAATGAGTACAATTCTGGATTGTGGCTTGTTATCAGTGGACTCAAACAGTGTATGGTATGAGAATAAGCCGTTTATTCTTGCCACCATTACGAAACAAGTGTTTGATCTTGATGATCTGGTTATGGCTGAGGGTTGGAAAGTGGTGCAGGTGATGTCACATATGAATATTTGGAGTGCAGCTACACTAGGAGGGGATGATGAGAGTGGGCCTAAGGAACAAACAACTGATCAACCGAATGAACCATAGCAAGAGGATTCTCCACATGTAGTCCCCGATACTGAGGATATTTGTGTCAACAACCAACACGTTCCGGCTATCATATGTTATATTGCAGTTACACCATCTGAACTGAACTCACTACAACGCAACCCCAATCATAATGACGACGGCTTCATAGATGACGAATACATAGAGGATGATGAGTATTCTGACCAAATTGAGGAGGATGATGATTCGGACGACTCAGATTATCATGAGTACGATTAATGTACTTGTTCAATATTATTGTGGATTTCGATCGGTCTGATCTACTTGTATTAATTTATTTGGCATAACTTCAGATATGTATTTTTAAATTAACTTGTAACCGTACCATTAATTATTCATGAAAATTTCCATTTTTAATTTCTACGTACATGTACGTACGTGTAAATATTTTTAAAATGCATATATGTATGCTTTTTTATGTACGAATACTTACGTGGAGTAAGTACAGTTGGGTTTCGTTTTACAAAAGTTGCACGAAAATACTCAGATGTAAATATAATAAAATATCCATAATTTATAAAAATATACTTAGTTGACGGAACATCAATATTTTGTAGCCTTAGAAGTTCTTAGGATTCCTGAAATATTAGGCAGGTAAATAAAATTTTTTTGTTACTTAGGCGACAGAAATGAATAAGTCGTCAGCTTGGATGGTCTAAGGCGACGGAAATTGAGTAATTCGTCGGGTTAGTCATACCAAGGAGATGGAAAGTGATCTTTTCCGTCCCCTAGGATCCAGAAATATTGTTATGTTATATATTGCGCCTTTTTTGGGCCGAAATTTAATTTTTAAGGCGACGAATATTTTTCTTAGCCGACAGAATATTTCGTCGACTAAGACTTAGGTGACGAAAATTGAAGTAGTCATCGCCTTAGTAGTATTAAGGCGACGGAAAGTACACTTGTTCCGTCGGCTAAGATAATCGATACTCTTAGTCTGATACAACACAACTAAGGTCCTAACACCCAACATAATCGATACACACACTCTCACATAAACCGATCTCTAAAACCCGACTGAGGTCCTCCCAGAGCTGCGCGACTCGACCGGAATTCACCGCCTCCACCCACCACCTCCACCCATCGGAGACCCCGCCATCCACTGATCGGCAACCGCATCGACCGGACCGCAACCGCATCGACGCCACCCACCTTTTCCGATCTTGCTCCACAGTCCTTCTGTCTCCGATTTCGCTGAGAAGCAAACCCAATTTTCTCTTCCTCTCTGCCGTAAAACCCTAACTTCAAACTTCCCCTCTTCACTCCCAAGTCCGAAGCCAAAGTCTTGTCTCACAAAAAGGTAATATGTGGTTAATTTATTATGTGACCAGTTTATAGCTTGTGAATAATTATAATGATGAAATTGATAGAAGTTTGCAAATAATGAATTCTGGGTTTGATATGTTGGTTGCATCTGGTCAATATGCGATGTTCACGACCAGGTCTATGTTAATCTACGGCGGGTCTTGAAATTTGGTTATTTAGTGTTTTTAGATATGCCTATTTTAGGTGGTTTGGTTTCTAGTTTGTAACTTCTTTTCATGGTTGTATTACTTGTGTAGACTGAAACTATCTCATTGTTAATACGAAATAATAGGATTTGGGATGAACTTGCCATTGGCAGTTGTTGACGATATGTTCTGGTTGCTAGAATAAAAGGTATATAGGTAGTTAGAATAAGGTTGTTGACTATAAATTGAACTAGATGGAATGGTAGTAGGAGTACTAGATTTACTTGTATGGCTATGGGCATATGGCTGATCTTGTATAGATTTACTTATTGCAGTTTGTGAAATTGTTGATGTGAGGCTAATAACTTAGCACTAAGGTTGATGAATGGTGAAGGTAATGTTAGCTAGCTTGTGGCCTAAACTGAATACATATGCAGTGACTTGTTGGCGGGTGAATTTTGAACCAGTTAGCAGCTTCTTTCCTTTTTTTAATAGAAGAGGTCAGACTTTATTGATAGAAAACAAAACTAGAGTTAGGTGTTTCAGCTGCTATTGCAGTCTGAAGAAAAGGAGGAACATAAAAGTAAAAAGTTTCTCTAACTCCTGCCATTAGCTGTTAGCCATGTGGTTGGACAGTTAGCCATTAGGTATACTGCACATTTAAAGTTTTTAGGTCTATTGTCTTGCTGTGCTCTAAATGATTGGATGAAAATACTTGGATGATTTTGTTGTGCAACTGACTAAGTGTGTAGTCATTAGGCATTAGCATTAGATTAAATTTTGACAAAGTGTGTATTTTGTTGGTATTAGATTAAATTTTGACAATTGTGTGTTATTCATGTGCAAGATGGTGATCGTGGGAAAGAGGAAGGACCGAGCCACTAAGGCTGGTGCGTTGATGGAGTCTATACGGCAGAACGTCGGCTCAGCTAGCAGTAGCAGCCACCCTTCCCCCAAACCGGCTAAGAGAGTACCACCAGCGGCTCCCCCCTTAATCGTGCGGCCCATTACCGTTGACACTACTTCAACGGGATCTCCATCATCTACACAGACACCCAAATCTGCAAGACGCATCGTCGGCAGCGCTCGTTTGAAAGTTAGAAGCACAACAGTAAATATATTAATTCCTCTAATACTTGTATTAATTGGGTTAAGTGAATTTAAGTTAGAAGCCTCAGGGTGCCTGCATGCGCGCCCTAGGGTGCCTGCATGCGCGCCCCAGGGTGCCAGCAGCGCGCACCGGTGTGCCAACATCGCGCCCCAGGGTGCCCTGGGGCGCGCATGCAGGCATCCCTACTTATTGCTTACCTAATTTACTGCTTACCCCTGCTTATCCTAATGTTTTACATATATATTAATTGTAGCTCCGGCCCCGAAAAAGAAGCGGGGTTTATGTTCTGGAAAGAAGGCGGAGGATATCGTTGCACAAATGGGGTAGAAGATCAAGCTGCAGTATTGCCCCCATGTAAAAGGCCCTAGCGTGAGGGGGATAAACAGCTTGTGGCACATGATATCGGTTCCGCCATACGGAGTCTGGTGGGAATGAAGGCAAAAATGTTCTACGACCTTAATCAGGATGAGAAGTGGAAGGTGTGGAATCCATTGTCGGTAAGTAACTGAAAACAGTTTGAAAAATATATTTACTTCATAACATTTTTATTTTTTATTTTTCAGTGTTTAACATGAGAATTTTTTTTATTTGTCACTTAGCCGAAGTATGAGTGGGATGAAAATGATGAGCCAATGTTCGATTGGATACTGAAGAGGGCATATGAGAGGTACAAGGACTGAAAGTACCAGTGTCACAAAACTTATATGAAGGAAGGGCCCTCTGGCATGCCTTCAGATTTCATTGGGAGAGAGGACCAATAAGAGTTTCTATGCCAGCACTTCGAGTTAGATGCGTTCAAGGTGATTTTTTAAATTACCTTGTATTTTACTAATCTATTTAATTTTTTTTCGTGTATATATTAGAGACTCTCCTTGGCAAACAAGCGGAACCATGGGGAGAAGACTATGCACCACCACACGGGGTCTTCTACTATCATCTACACAATGAAGGAAATCAGAATACAAGGGGAGCAGCTTCCAATTATCAAAGGTTTTGAGAAGACCTATGTCAGGGCCGGTGATGAAAAAATATGTAAGTGTCTTTCCTTTTACTATTTTATTATTCTCATCTATTTCTTAGAGGGGATTGGGATCAAAGCAGGGGGAGGTTTCTTAATCTTGGTGAGGTAATCTTGGAGACGCTTTTGGAGTTTCTTGGTCATTTTTCCTAGAGTGTTTGGGTAACCTGCGCCCTTTTATTGATTTTGGATAGAAACTACAATATTTAGTAGGGCGCATTTGTTAGCATCTTTAACACTTTACAACTGCTTGGGTTTTTCTATATATATGTTGATATTCATGCAACTGCAATCGATGAATCCACGTTTTTGTGGTCATTATAGTTAATTGATCTGATATATACAAAGATCTAGATAAGCATTGCCGTCCAGTCGCATTTATCTTGTTAAATTAATTTGGCTTGACTACTCTTGTGTCTCATTTCTGGAGTTGGTATGTACGTATAGATAGATTAATACTATATATATCTGATCTGGAATCGTATATATTAATTATTACTATAAGCAGGCGGATCATTAGGGATCGATTGTGATTTGTACAAGTACCCATGGTTTATGTCTAGCTATATATATGTGGCTGTGGTTTTGGTTAATTAGCTCGAAAATGAAAGGTTGATTATGTATGTGTAAAATGAAATAATCCAAACTGGTTTATTTTCTGAGAGCTAGGCTCTTGTACTGTCTTTTATGTATGAACACGTACTTATATATACCTGCATGCGTGCAACTCTTCTAATCAAAATATAGGCTTCTATTTTCTTCTTTGTGCTTAATTAAAAAGAAAATTGATAGATCGATGACCTCAATCCATATATCTTAATATACATGCATTAATTAATTAATATCAAGACTGCTTCAATCAAGTTCAGAAAAAAAATACTTGGATTATACACGTTTCAGGATGCACTCCATGGCGCGCTGCTGGCACCCTGGGGCTCGCATGCAGGTACCCTGGGGCGCGCATGTAGGCACCCTAGAGCACGATGCACACCCTGGGGCGCGCATGCAGGCACCCCTGCTTACTGCTACAAAAATTTTTTTTTTCAAGTGATTACTAGCTTCAAGTGTTACTGTTTTAGGTGCTAATACATGTGTTGAGCAAACTTGTTTATTAATTGATGTATTTTAAATGCATGCAGAATGACATGGTTGATGAGGTCAATAAACGAAATGATGCATTCAAGGAACAACACCCTGACGCGACAGAAGAGAAGATTATGGAGAGTGTTCAGTCCCAACAAATTGAGGTGTTAGGTACTTGAGCCAATCTTTAAATGGTTCAACTTCACGTAGTCGTCCTCCTCCTAGAGCTAATGAGCAGCAACTCCAAGAGATGCAGGAGCGCTATAAGCAGAGACTAAAGGAATCAGAGGAGCGTGCCTAACAACAATATCAAGAGGTCCATCAGCGTGCCCTGCGTGCGGAGTCTATGTATAGCGCTATGCTGTCCCAATTTGCAGCCATATATGAGCGCCTAGGTATGCCACCTCCTCCTCCACATGTTTCCCCACAAAACAATGATGATCTAGGCGACAACATACAATTAGACAACCGACGTCCTTGGCATTATTGATTTTGTAGTACTTTATTCATAGTTTAGCTAGATTGTATAAACAATTTTCTACCTAGTTCATTAATTATTTTGTATATATGAACAATATTTGTCCATCGATCTAGTTATATATCATGATCAATATATGAATATGTTTTCCAAATCCAATGCTTCCGGTATATATGTTACTGATTTGTAATTTTTGAAAACAGTGAATAAGGTTAAAAAACAAAAATTAAACTTTTTTTTTACCTAAATAAAACCACTTACGCGACGGAAAGAGCAACATTCATCGCCTAAGATAAACAACCTAACTGACGAATACAAATCGATCGTCGACTAAGAACTGTTTCAAATTCGTCGGTTTAAAACTCTACCGACGACTATTCCGTTGCTCAAGAACAAAACAACATTCGTCGGTACACATACATACCGACGCCTATTTTGTCGGCTAAGAACAATTTCGTATTCATCGGCTAAGAATCCTTCCGACAGAAAAGATTCGTCCACATAGATACGTATCGACGAATAAGTTTGTCGACACGGCAGAACAAGATCCGTCGGGTAGGAAATCTCTTAGTCGACGACTAACTTCATTTCCGTCGCCTAAGTGTCTAACTCACGACACTTAGGCGACGAAACTTAAACGACGGAGAATTCGTCGGCCAAGTTCCTAGGCGACGAATAGTGAGTCTTAGGCGACGAGTTTTTTCTGTCGCCTAGGACGAGATTTCCTGTAGTGAAAAGAGTATACAATGACGTTTTTGGGCAAATGTCATGAATTTACTATCATAGAAACTTTTTTGTAGTAGTGGAGATAGCAAGAGAATAGAGAATCATCATCTTATTCATTGATATGAGCCTTTTATATAGGGAATTACAAAGTACCAATATGTTAATGATAAGGAATACATTGTCTTATTCTAACTATATATCCTGATAGCATAAGGCCAGGGCACACATATGGAATATCCTAGAACATAAGAGGTATAATGAGTAAATTATCAAGATATATGTGAATAACATACCTAAGGTTATTTTAAGAATTTGAAAGGAGGTTTAGTGAGCAAATGCTTGTAGTTAAAATTAAAAATGAGATGTAAAGAGCATGCGAGGTATACTGAGCAAATTTAGAGGTCTCAATAGTTACACTCTTAACTTATTACTTAATAACAATGTTTTAAAAGGTTAAGACACGACCGAGTTACTAAGGCGTGCATAAGCCATAGGCCTTACAACCTGCACATTTTTAATTTAGTGTATAATAATATAATTACACTCAAAATCCTAAATTTTTTGAAATTGTTCCGACTTTATAGATAATTATCCATTACCATATAAATATCTATAAAGTTATCTATCAAAATCCTTTATTTGAATTATAAAAAATAGATATCACTTAACATTATCCCAACACGAAAAAAAAATGAAATAAATTAATAAAATAATTCCTGAGCATTTACCTTTCATGTCTTTGCGTCTTACACGCCTTGCGCAACGCCTTTTGCGCCATTGCGCCTAGGCAGCAAGGTTATCTCATTTTTTCTTGCACCTAGAGTCTTTTGAGCCTTAAAGTGAGTCTCATGCGCGCTTTCCAAAACATTGCTTATATTAGTAGATTGCATAACCATCGATATAAATAATGAGTAAATGCAAATATATATTGGATTTGGTATGAAAAATTTACTTTGTTGATGTAAATTTCTGTCACTTGATTGCTTTTTGTGGTATCTATCCAAGTGCGTGGTTTGCTTGGCTGGTTTTGCCCGTAAAAAGAAAACGGAACTTGAAAATGAGTGATTAAGCCAAATGACTTGAGAAAGTAATATCAGTTTTTTAATAAACTAATAATTAGTTAGGCCCGGATTAGAAGACCACTTAATTAGTCTAAGTATCTCCAGCAGAATTGCTAGACTTGAATTTTAGCCAAATTTATGCATTTTTGTAGCAAAACTCAACTCCACCAAAATACCTAAACAGAAGTTATGTTTAACTATTGTTAAGATAGATTGATAAATTTAGCAACGGGTCATGAATTGTTAAAGCAAAAGCTAATTCTTTTTTCTTTTTTCTCCACTTGTTAATTCATGATTGGTCAAAACTTATCAGTTAATTCCAAATAACAATTCATTGCTGGAGCACGATTGTTATTTTGATTGTTAAATTTCCTAACTATTGTTAAATTTAGCAATAAACTAACGTATACTACCGGAGATGCTTATGCATAGCGGTTCTTAATATATTCTTCGGCCACGGATACTTAAAGTAGTGTCAATATATTTAACTATGCAAATGGAAATGGGTGATCGAGTTACAAATTAGACGATTTGTATGAACTTTTTATTTGAAGGAATAGTTCTGATGACACGTCGTGATCTTTCTCAACTCATATTTCATTCATTTGCAAATATCACGAAATAACAATATATCACTAGAAAAAATCTCAGACCCTAATTTTACACCAAACTAAAACAGTTCAATTGTTCAAACACAAGGAAAACAAATAATGATGAAGTTGTGATTCTTGTCTTGGCACTTCATGAAGAGAACTGTGGAGAGAGAGCTAGCTGCTGGCCTTGTGAAGTAAACTACTCGATATATCACTCCATACCCACTGTATCAGACAGCTCGATCAGAGCAAACATATGTACTGTCTTCTTCAGAAGTTCAATTAGTATCACTCACATGCGAGAGATGTATGAGTTATGGGGGAAGTGAGAAACTACTATGGGAGCTCCCGATGACGATGGCGACAACGATTTCGAAGATTTACCTTTTCTGCCCTTTGAGGAAGCAGCTTTTGCGATGCTAGCATTTCCTGCATCATCGGAAACCTGTGAAGATGCTGAAGGGATGAAGCAATTGAGAAGAGCTGAAGAAATGGCCATGTAGCTAGCTAGTATGTGGTTTTAGGCCGGTAGTATAGAAATGAATGGGCAGCTAGCTAGAGATCAAATTAATAAATAGCAGAAGGGAATACAGTTCTTATTTAGAGGTAGATCGATATTGTTGATTTGATACGTGATTGGGTTTATAGAAAAACTAGCAATGTTGTTCACTTATTTATAGATAGGGATCCAGGTATTAGGTGCTTGTTGATTACCGTGCGGGGCAAGCGAAATAGAACTGTGGGAATTTGGGAGCCAAGTGTTGTTATTAGTCTATATCTGATGCTTCTGTGCACTTTCATGTGTAGGCATGGCATGCTTTGACCAGGCAACAAATGTATGTATACCAACGCGTAAGTACAAAATGTTTGACTATATGTTGAAATTTCTTATCAATTGGTATAATCAATTTGATTATATAAACTTTCTAGTTCTACCAGCGTGCGTACGTACAATTTAACCATGCTATGCAAGTGTTTTGAATGCCGGAGATCGATATATATTAGAGTAATAAGTTTATACAGAGTCTAAAACGATGATCGAATGAGGGAAATCTGTTTCATCTTTTATTAGATGAAACTTTAGAAAAATGATCTATACATTATGCGCTAAACACTGAATGAAAATATGTCCTAAAAGTGAGCAAAATAAAGAGTTTCACACTTTAATTTCGAAATTTCATTCAAATTAATGATCGTTTAGGTACTGAATTAGGTTAAATCAATGAACGGACCATAAACCTGTCTGATCAGAACTATGTAAATCACGATTATGAACACCTAAACGATCATCAATCTGATTGAACTTTGCAGAAATGATATATGCATTAGTATCAATAAACAAAATGGTGGACATGTGGAAATATGACCGAAAAATGAGTCAAATACGAAAATTCACACTTTAATTTTAGAGTGAAGCTTCGTTCTGAATAGAAACTGTGTGTGTATATATATATATGTATATGTATATGTATTAAAGAGAGAATTGTTGATTTACTTGGAGACCAAGGAAGACTTGAAAGACCATGTCCGGATTCATAAGATGGATGATTGTTCTGTGTCAACCTAGCTTCTTAGAACTAGACGGCCGTTTCTTTTGACCAGAATAGTACGAGCAGTGACAAAGTCTGATGAAGCTCAGCCAATAAGAAGGCTAGCTAGCTGGTCGATGTGTTGGACGATACAAAACAGGTGAAGTATTTTTATTTATTTTTTAATTTTTTTGGCAATGAAAACAGATGGAGTTTGTAGTTTCTATCTTGATCAAAGTAAAAGGAATGCATCACTCTCACGTTGACAGACAAACAAATATTTAATCAAACACGAATTGAAGATGAAATTAAGTTTCATTATTTCATGTTTATAGGTACGTTAGTTTTCATTCGTTTGAACATTTCTTGTTTTGTCATACGCTCAAGTTTCGACTACTAATCAACATGCTGGGCAATTATATATTTAAATTTTTTGATAATCAACATGCACAATTATCGATATTGTACTGCTGTATACAATGACAGAACATTATTTAGAGCATCTTTAACAGACTCTTTATATTGACTCCTTGAGCATCTTTAATAGTGGTACTAAAAGTGAATTTTGTCAATTTTTAAGGTAAATTGATGCTTTAACAGAAGGAAAAATGCCCATTTACACAAAATCAGAAAAGTCATATCCCAGTTAAATGAAAAAAAAAGTCAAAAGCCCATTTACACAAATCTTAAGACAATGACGTTTATACCCTTAATTTAATTTCAACCACTAAACTCTTATCTCTCTCTCTCTCTCTCTCTCTCTCTCTCTCTCTCTCTCTCTCTCTCTCTCTCTCTCTCTCTCTCTCTCTCTCTCTCTCTCTCTCTCTCTCTCTCTCTTCTCTTCTTCTCTCCGACCAGGTCTCCTCCACCAGATCATCAAGGCTGAAGATTCGTCTTCGGTCGCCGTCAGGAAGAGGATCGACGCGAAGGAGCAGTCAAATCTAGAACCACCGTGGTGGAGCCACTGGCTTCTTCTAATTTTCCCGATTTGGATGTCCGTTCGAAGCAGAAGCGGCGTTGCCTCGCCGACGAGCTTCTCGATCTCGACCTCGACCTTGATCTTCAACCTCACTCGCTCTAGTCGTGTCTGCCGCGCTTGGAACTCCATCTTCGATCAACAGATCGTGGCCAACGCCTTCAAATCGCCATGAAAACTGCCTCCGACGACTGCGTCTGCCGCGCTCACTACCGAGACATCATCCAAGCCGCCGACGACCCCCGATCTCTCCTATTCGACGTTGACTCTCTCAAGTCCTCCCTCTCCGACGTCACTGTAATCTTTTTCGTCGTCGGATTTGAAGATGGAGATCCACTGTAAAGCTTCTTTTCTAATTTAAGGCACTATTGCAAGAGATTGAAGGCTGCAGTGGAAGTTAGGAGGAAGCTTAAGGTCATCTGTCGTAGTCGACGCCGGCGACGGTCGATAAGTGGTCAGGGTGGGTCAGTAACTTTTTTAAGGAATCGGTAACTCGATAAGTGTCGCGCCTCGGCATCGGTAGACTCAGGTCTGTATATTCTAGCGAGGTGTGCTTCTGCAATTCAAAGCAAGGAAGGGAGGTATATGAGCAGCTGTTTTGTATGGTTGAGGAGTGTTGGCTCCTTAGTTTAGGTTAGTCAATGTGATATTCTATTTTCAATTATTCTGTGTTTGGTTGCTGTGGTATTGAGAAACTCTTAGGTTTGAAATTGCTGAGTTCATTACCGAAATGAGCTTTCTTCATTAAACATGGTATCTGATATCAACTAATTGTAGGGTGCTAGATGAAATAGCAAGTGACAAAGTGCACAGACAGCTTGCCATTTATCTCGGGAGGTGTACTCTTTTAATATTGGGGTCAATAATCGATTATTGACTGTCAGTAATCGATTATTGGGGGTCAGTAACTCAATTTTTTCTGATATTTCTTCCTTTCTGGTATTATTAAGTTGAAATAAGTTGATTATTGGGGGTTAGTAACTGATTATTAGAGGTTAGTAACACGATTATTAAGGGTCAGTAACTGGTTACTGGGTGTCAGTAACTGGTTAGTAACTGGTTACTGGGTGTCAATAATTGGTCAATAACTGGTTACTAGGTGTCAGTAACTGGTTACTAGGTGTCAGTAACTGGTTACTAGGTGTCAATAACTGGTCAGTAACCGATTAATGGGGGTCAGTAATTGGTTACTGGGTGTCAGTAACTGGTCAGTATCTGGTTACTGGGTGTCAGTAACTGGTCAGTAACTGAAAACAACATGATTATTGGGTGATTACTAGGCGTCAGTAACTGAAAACAAAATGATTATTGAGTGATTACTGGGTGTCAGTAACTGAAAACAAAGTGATTCAGTAACTGGTTACTTAGTGTCAATAACTGGTCACTAACCGATTACTGGGGGTCAGTAATTGGTTACTGGGTGTCAGTAACTGGTTACTGGGTGTTAGTATCTGGTCAGTAACTGGTTACTAGGTGTCAGTAACTGATTACTGGGGGTTAATAACTGGTTATTAGGGGTCGTTAACTAGTCAGTAACTGGTTATTGGGGGTCAGTAACTAGTTACAGGGGAAATTCCGGTGACTGGAGTCTGACGGTCAGGAAAATTCCGGTGACCGAAGTCCGGTGGTCGGGAAAATTCCGGTGACCGGAGTCCGGCGGCCGGTGACCGGAGTCGGAGTTCGGTGAGATTCCGACCAAGTATTCTCTCTTTCATTTTCTCTCTTTATGCATGTTTAAAGGATGAGGGCAAAATAGTCTTAAAATAATATGGTTTATTAAGACTTTAATAAAGATTTGTGCATTTGGGCATAAAAAAGGTTACCTTATATTGGAATGGGCTAATGAAAAAGATTGTCATTGGAATGAGGAATGAGGGGTTCAAATTAGTACTAAATGGGCATTTTCCCTTAACAGAATACATAAACCGTTACTAAATTTGATAATTGCTAAATGAAATTGACAAATTTGTCAATGATCCATATATAATTAAAGCAATAGCTAAATCTTCTCTCTCCTCTCTTACCCACGTGTCACTTTACAATTTGTTAAAACATAATATATAGCAATGACTAATGAAGCAACATTGTTAAATCGATACCTAAATTTTAAAATTCTTGCTAAATATATCAATTTCTCAATCTTAGTGCTGGAGATGCGCTATTTTAATGAGAGAGCGAGTTTAGTTTTTTTTATCAATTTTAACAGCTCCAGCATACTATGTTGTGGCTAGCTATTTTAACTTTTAGCTATCTTGCTCTCTAAATATAGTTAGCGAGATAAAACTCTCTATAATTTATGTTAATTCAAAGTATTCATTTTAAGTCATTTTATGTAATACTAAAACGTATTTAGATTAGTTTTTCTTTATTTAATCAATAATATAAATTAAACTTCAGTTGAAATAGAGAGTACTGGTACGTAGAGAGATTTCTAAAGTGGCTAGCCAAAATAACTTTTTAGCCATTTTGGTGAAAATATGACTACAAAATGGCTAGTATTGCTAAAAATGCTCTTAGATCCTCAAAATGGGGAATATACAAAAAACCTTTAACTTAATACTAATTAGTACATACACTACAGGAAATCACGTCTTACCCGATGGAAACAACTTGTCGCCTAAGAAAAACAATTCGTCGCCTAAGATCTTCGCAGACGAATTATCCGTTGCCTAAGTGTTGTGAGGTAGACACTTAGGCGATGAAACTAAAATTAGTTGTCGACTAAGAGGGATCCTAACCGACGGACCTT
Source organism: Fragaria nilgerrensis (assembly GCA_010134655.1). NCBI lineage: Eukaryota > Viridiplantae > Streptophyta > Magnoliopsida > Rosales > Rosaceae > Fragaria > Fragaria nilgerrensis. Next base: position 169,074 of record WPAB01000183.1, read on the forward strand.
TTCCTGCCTTGTCGACAAACAGGTTCGTCGAAAAGAACCACTGTTGACGGAATGTTTGTGTCGATAGGATTCTTAGCTGACAAATATGAAATTATTCTTAACCGACGAAATGTTCGTCGGTATGTATGTTTACCGACGAATATTGCATCGTCCTTAAGTGACGGAATATTCGTCGGTAAACATACATACCGACGAACATTTTGTTGGCTAAGAATAATTTCATATTCGTCGAATATGTGGTTTATCTTAGGCGACGAATGTTACTCTTTCCGTCGCCTAAGAAATTTTATTTAGGGTAAAAAAATTGTAAATTTTTTTTAAACCTTATTCACTATTTCCAAAATTTACAAATCAGTGACAATAATCAAACACATACAAATACAACAGGCAGGAAGCACTGGATTTGGAAAACATATTCATATATTGATTATGATAACTAGATGGACATATATTGTTCATATATACAAATTAACTTGCATGTCTATTAATCATGCATGTTTAGTGTCAAATAATGAACTAGGTAGAAAATTGTTTATACAATCTAGCTAAACTATGAATGAAGTACTACAAAATCAATAATGCCAATTGTCATTCTCGTCCAATCCGATGTTGTCGCCTCTATCATCATTGTTCTGTGGGGAAACTTGTGGAGGAGGAGGAGGTGGCATACCTAGGTGTTCATATATGGCTGCAACTTAGGACTGCACAACATTATACATGACTCGACATGCAGGGCATGCTGCTGGACCTCTTGGAATTGATGCTGGGCACGCTCCTCTGATTCCTTTAGTCTCTGCTCATAGCACTCATGCACCTCTTGGAGTTTCTGCTCATCAACTCTAGGAGGACGACTACATGACGTGGAACCATTTGAAGAATGGCTCAAGTCTCGCTCACCTCCTCGTCCCATCCCTCTGATCTCCTTTCCTTTCCTCGTTTTGAGCATCGTACCCAACACCTCAATTTGTTAGGACTGAACACTTTCTATAATCTCCTTCTCCGTCGCGTCAGGGTGTTGTTCCTTAAATGCATCCTTTCGTTTATTGACCTCATCAACCATGTCATTCTGCATTTAAAATACATCAATTAATAAACAAAACAGCTCAATATTTCCATAATAAACTTGACATTTTGCATAATAAACATGGAAGCTTAGCTAGGGCAATAATGAGACTAAAATGAGAAAAAACAAGATTCGTTGCTCGGTTGTGTTCCTAAGGATGACTTCTTCCAAATACAAGTCAAATGATTGCAAGTTCCTTGTTACAAGATAACAATGACCTGATCAAAGCTCATGCAATTGCAAGAATCTAATCTGGAACACTAAATAGTCATTTTCTCTAGCCAAATTGTCATTACCCATTCAAACTGAACTTGCAGCAACTAACCAAACCAAAAAAAATAATTTATTTTAACAGGCCACACAAAAGAGAAAAGAGAAAATCAAAACACTTTATTCACCATGTCAATAAATAGAATCAAACAACTCAGTCATGCAAGGCTGCTATTCAACTATTTGAGAATAAGTTCTAATTTGATCATATATATACCAACTCTAAGAACCAATTACTCATGTTCCTGTTTTCAAATTTTGCAGATAAAGAAACACATTATTGATATGAAGCTAAAGTTATCTCACTCCCTAAACACAGAAAACATGCATGTTCACTCCCTAAAAACACACATATATATATATATACCAACAAGATACATATAACATCTTATGAACACAACTAGACTATCTATCCATGTGTGGCTTTGTGCATGTATATATGCAGATCGCATACGCAGTTTGGCATTATGAGCTAGCTAGCTGACCATGACAAGCTCACAAATAAAGACTCTCTCGTCTAGCTAGGGTAACATCGTTAACTATATCTCATTAGGCAATTACGCAATTGTAAAACCAATCAAACCAACAAAAACACCACTTCTCAGCATACAATGAAAACTACGTACGTACTTAAAACAAATACAAAGTTAACCGGTCGTATCTTTAGACATAACTCCCTAACTCTAGTGAATCCATAATCCTAGAGTACATGAGTAATTGTTTAATCTCACTCCTTAAACACATTTTGTACACCCAAACCCAAGCCTGTTCAGTCAGACAATCACATATATAAGAATATCAAGATTTCAACTTCTACCATCCTAGATAAGATCATGCCATCATATATACATCTTAATTAATGATAATAACACTTTTTGTTTTGTTTTGGAAGAAGCAGGAAAACATGACATTCATTCAACTTATGATCATATATATACAATATAGCCGGATTTACACATGCTTGACTCATCACTGATAAGCTTACAAAATAGTAAAAGGAAATATACTTACATAATGCTTGGTCATAACTTCATCACTGGCCTTGACATAGGTCTTCTCAAAACCTTTGATTATTGGAAGCTGCTCGTCTTGTATTCTGAGTTCCTCTATTGTGTAGATGATAGGAGAGGACCCCGTGTGGTGATGCATAGTCATCTCCCCATGGTTCCACTTGTTTGCCAAGGAGAGTCTCTAATACACAAAAAATAATTAAATAGATTAGTTCTAACATCTTGCATATTTCACATTTCAAGTTATAAATACATAACTATACATGTTATAAATACAAAATTATACATGTACACAATGTCCTCTGTTAACAAAGTGTCTAGCTAAGCCATTGTTCTCAAATCCAATTAATATCCATAGTAATACCAAATATGGACAATGATCAGTCAATTAAACAAGGTAGTATAAGACATAGTCAATTACGTAATACATAATTGACTAATAAAATTCAAGCTATGGTATTGAATGAGCTAATAATAAAATTCAAGGGAAACAATGAAGCTAATAAAGCTAAAATCACCTTGAACGCACTTGACTCGAAATGAGAACAAAGAAACTCCCACTGGTCCTCTCTGCCAATGAAATCGGAAGGCATGCCAGAGGGCCCTTCCAACTGATAAGTTTTGTGACACTAGTACTTCCAATCCTTGTACCTCTCTTGTGCCCTCTTCAGTATCCAATTGAACATTAGCTCATCATTTTCATCCCACTCGTACTTCGGCTAAGTAAAAAATAAAAAAATTTACCTCATGTTAAGCACTGAAAAGAAAGTTGAAAAAAGAAAAATAATTGTTCCAGTAAGGCATAATTATATATGTACACAATGTCTCCTGTTAAAAAAGTTTCATGTTTCACTTTAAAAAATCAGTTTTTGTTTTGTAACACCAATCTTTAAGTTCATATCAACACACAATAGTTTACACACATTCAATGATAAGAAAACTCAGTCGATGTCATGCTTAAGTTATCCTTAGACATGAAATTTTACTTTTCATATACTTTTATCAAACAAATTTAATTAAGTAAATTTACTTTTCTTATAATTTGAAAAGAAACTTACCGACATTGCATTCCACACCTTTCACTTCTCGGTTTGATCAAGCTCGTAGAACGTACTTGCCCTCATTCTCACAAGACTCTGTATGGCGGAACCGATATCATGTGTCACCAAGCTGTTTATCCCCCTGATGCTAGGACCTTTCAAACGGGGGTAATACTCCAACTTGATCTTCTGCCCCGTTTGTTGAACGATATCCTCCGCTTCTTTCCAGAACATAAACCCGCTTCTTTTTCGGGGCCGGAGCTACAATTAACATGTGAAAATACATTAGGGTACTTAATATACAAGAGGATTCTAATAAATTAATACAAGTAGAAGAGGAAAAAATACACTTACATGTTGGGCTTCTAACTTTGATTCGAGCGCTGTCGACGATGCGTCTTACAAATTCAGGTGCGGTTGCAGACGCCGATGGAGATCTCGTTGAACTACTGTTAACTGTAGGGGGCTGCATGATCAAGGGGGGAGCCCCTGGTGGAACTTTCTCAGCCAGCATGGGGGTAGGCTGGCTGCTACTGCTAGCTGAACCGACGCTCTGCTGTATTGACTCCATCAAAGCACTGGCCTTAGTGGCTCGGTCTTTCCTTTTCTCCATGATCACCATCTTGCACATCAATTAACACACAATTGTTAGTCTTAAACAGTTAGTAGATGTCCACAGTAAATGAGCGAGTAATAGATAAAGATTATGAAAAATAGTCCATAGAAAATCATACAGGTTGATCAAACCACTTGTCTTTCTTCACCTTTTTTTTTTTTTAGACTTGATGCATTGGTGATACAGAAAACACTAACAAAAGTTGTGAGTCACTTAAGCAGAAGATACAATGTGATATGTGATATTTGTATTTTTTTTGGATAATTAAAAAAAAAAGCACTGAGGACTGATTGAGGCAAGTCTGATGTGAAGTGTATATTGGTATACTAACAAAAGCTGTGAGCCACTTAAGCAGAAGATACAATGTGATATTGGTATGAGCAAACATTTTTTTTTTTTGAATAATTAAAAAAAAATTTTGAGGACTGAGGCAAGTCTGATGTGAAGTGTATTTGGATAATTAACAAATTCAATTGATACACATAACAATAACAGGTCAATAATTCATCATCAACATAAAAACTGCCCTCCCTACCCTCACCATACTCATGCTTTGTCCTCTAAAGGCTCTAATGTCATCACAACTCGTTCTCCTCCTCGTTAGACATTCATGACTCTTCGTCCTCCTCCAACATACAACAGTTGTCACCCTCCAAAACGGTATCCATACAAGACCCTGTGCCCTCCTCCTCCCTGTCCAACTCTAGAACCCTCACACATAAACTTAGGAATACTAGCAGCAAGCTTAGCTATTTCCTCATCCTCCTTATCGAAACCACAACACTCCCTAACATCCAAAAATTCAAGATCCTTGCAGCCTTGCAATAAAGTGATAAGACCCTGCCTACAAATTCTCACCCTCCTCAACCATAAGTACTTAATCTTCGGCACAAACTTAACAATAGCCAATGCCGCCTTCTTTCCTATATCGGCATCACACACATTCAACCCACAGAAACTCTTGCATTTCTCCTTCACATGTTCCAGCACTACTTCTAAACCATAAGAGCTCTAGTAGGCAGCTTTAAAAAAAAACTCCTAGCTAGCCATTTTTGCCTTCAAAAACATCAACCATAATTCCAAATACATCAACCTAGCTACACTTTGTTCACTCCTCCTATATTCCTAATCCTAATGTATGAGATTTAACCACAAACGAATTCAGATACGATTCAGAAGTAACAAGCAAGATCAATCTGAGAAGAGAGAGAATACAGACCTGAAAAAGGAGCGGCGGTGAGAAGGTGAGAGCAGCGAGATCGGAGCGGCCGGTGGATGCGGTGGCGATGAGTGAAAGAGGTGGGTGGATGCAGGCACTTGAATCGGTTGCCGATGCGTGGATGGGGTCTAGTGGCGCGAGGCAATGGTGCAGCTCTCGTGGGATTTGGGAATTGTGGGTGTGAATTTAGGGATTATGGATTGCGCGAGGCATTTAGTATCGATTTTATCTTAGCCGACGAATAAGTTTCGTCGCCTAAGACACGTATTCGTCTCCTAAATAACATGAAATTTCTGAAAAAAAAAAGGCGCAAAATTCACCCGCCTAATATTTCGGGATCCTAGACGAACGAAAAGACCACTTTCCGTCGCCTTGATTCGACCAAGCCGACGACTTATTCAATTTCCGTCAACTAAGTAACATAAAATTTTATTTACCCACCTAATATTTCGGGCAACCTACGCAACAGAAAGTCCACTTTCTGTCGCCTTAGACTTCTAAGGCGACAAATTCTTCAAGTTCCGTCGACTCAGTATAGTTTTAAAAATTTTGGACATTTTATTATATTTACATCAGAGCATTTTCGTGTAACTTTTCAAACTAAACCCAACTGTAACTCCACGTAAGTATTCGTACTTAAAAAAACATACATATGCATTTTAAAAATTACACATGTAGAAAAATAGAAATTTGCATGAATAATTAATGGTTGGACGTACGTATGTACGTGGTTACAAATTTAAAATACATATCCGAAGTTATGCCAAATTAATACAAGTAGATTAGACTGATCGAAATCCACAATAGTAGTTATATTAATCGTACTCATCATAATCTAAGTCGTCTGAATCATCCTCCTCCTTAATTTGGTCAGAATACTCATCATCCTCTATGTATTCGTCATCTATGAAGCCGTCGTCATTATGATTGGGGTTGGTGTAATTGAAATGTAACTTATGATAGCCGGAACGTGTTGGTTGTTGACATGAATATCCTCAATATCGGGGACTACATATGGAGATTCCTCTTGATATGGTTCATTCGGTTGATCAGTTGTTGGTTCACTGGGCCCACTCACATCATCCCCTCCTAGTGTAGCTGCACTCCAAATATTCTTATGTGACATCACCTGCACTACTTTCCAACCCTCACCCATAGCCGGATCATCAAGATAAAACACTTGTTTCACCACGGTGGCAAGAATAAACGGCTCATTCTCATACCATACACTGTTTAAGTCCACTGATAACAAGCCACGATCCAGAATTGTACTCCTTCGTCTGGTTGCAGTATTGAACCATTTGTACTTGAACAACACGACTAGCATACCCTTGCCGTAGATTAGTTCGATGACACTGACAAGAACCCCGTAGTAGTTGAAACCCACACCCTCAACCATAACTCCATTATTTTGGGTGACATGGCCTTCATCTCGTTCTAACGTCACAAACTCAACACCATTCACAAAACATCTAGCACGAACTCTGTGGCTTTGGGGTCCTCCCGCCAACAAGTGTAACTCCGGGTCGTAAGAAGCAGGAAAATGTTGTTGAATGTGCTTCATCGGTAACAATTTTAAGAGCAACGTTGTTGCATTCTGTAACATCAAAAAACAACATATATTTAATTTATGTAACATCATAGAGATAGAAGGTACCAAAATAGGGAAGTAATCAGGAAAATCTCTCTTGTGAATGGCTTCGTTACCATCCTGCCTTTCCAAATGGGGCTTCAAGTACCGCTCGGCTTCGTCGCAATGTTGAAGGACAGACCAATGAGCCTCTTTGATCTCTGAATTACTTAATATTTCAGAATTACTTAACCTGTCATGCGGTTGAACATCATTGAAAATAACTGATAGATTGAATTGATTACGCGATGCAGATGATTCCTCCTCTATGTCTTCATCATTGAGATATGTGCTGCAGTAAGTTACGTACTCAGCCTGAATGTATGCCGCTGTGATCGACCCTTCAGAGAAACGTTTGTTTCTATTCGACTTCTTAAAATCCCCCAATTGCCTGCAAAACAGATATTTATTCTCTAATGGTTAATATTTTAAAAAATTATCTTAATTTGAAAGGATGATTAATTAGAAAATGAGTGCATACCTCTCATTTGGATAGCACCAAGCATACTATACCGGACCAGTAAACAACACTTGTTCAGGAAGGTGGATCATGAGGTGAATCATGATGTCAAAGAAAGTTGGGAGAAAGATTCTCTCCAGCTTACACATGATGTACATAATGTCTTCTTGCAATGACCGAACATCAGAATTTTTAAGCTCTTTAGCGCATATCCTCTGAAAGAACTTGGACAAAGCCACTAACGTGTTAACCACATCACTCTGCAAATACGGTCTAATGACCACGGGAAGAAGACGTTGCAGTAAAACATGATAGTCATGAGTCTTCAACCCAGTAATCTTATTTTTCCCTGTCTTAACACATTGAGCGATATTCCCTGCATACTCATGAGGATACTTAACTTCATGAAGCCATTGAAACACTTCCGCCTTCTTCTGAGGATGGACTATGTAGCCTACTTGAGGCATTATGGCTTTTTTTGTTTTTTTGTTCTCTACTAGCCATAACTTAGGGCGTATGCCCATTTTCTTAAGATCAACACGGGCTTTGGGGTGTCCTTGTTCTTATCTTTAAGATTCAGAATTGTTCCAAGAACGTTGTCACAAACATTCTTCTCTATGTGCATGACGTCCAAGTTGTGTTTGATTTTCAACGTCGACTTGTAAGGCAATTCAAAGAATACACTTTTGTGCGTCCAATACTTAAACTCATCAGGCGTGGGAGGATTCAAGTCGGTTCCTTTTTTACTGGTGCTCAAATATCCGAACCAGTGCTCGTTAAGCCTCTCTAAAATCCACTCACCAAACCTCCTTGCGGGTTTCAGATTATGCTCCTCAGTCCCATTAAATGCCTCAGCATCCCATCGCCACTCGTGATCCTCATCAAGCCATCTACGAGATCCCAAGAAACAAATTTTGTCGGCGTGGCGACTAGAATTGATGTTATCTAAGCATATTGGAAAAGCCTTGTACCCCCTAGTTTGTTTGTAATGCCCCGTACCTTATTTTTTTAATTTACCGGTTTGTCAAACGATAAATGACGACTTATTTTATTTTATTTTTTTTCATACCGTTTTGACACATTAGAAGATCAAAAAGGTGGATTTTTAACCGATGACTTCTTTGGACGTCGAGACTAACATTTGGGCATACATTCATCTTTTGGACCTCTTGAAGTTTAGTTGGGCCTGAGTTAAAGACGAGATGTGATGAGGAACGTTAGTGAAGTAGGCGTTTATGGAGAAGAGCTCAAAAAAAAATGTAGGAAAATAATTAGAACATTCTAGATATTCTAGATAGTTATGTCGCAAGGGCAAAGTTGTCATTTCGTAACGGGTATAAAAAGAAAGCGAGGAAAACCCTAAAGGCATTTCTCTCTCTGCTGCGCCTCCCTCTTCCCTTTCCTGACTTATCTCTTTGTTTTTTTCTCCCAGCGCCGGGAACGACAGCTCCGGCCACCAGTCGCCGCCACACCAGTCTCAAATTGATCCTCTTCTTCTCCTCTCCCAAACCCAACCCTCAAATCCAACTAACATCCACACAAGGAAGATACCGAAGTGGAAGAACACAATTGTGTTCATTATAATCTGAAGAATTCCGGCAAGCCAAGGCGGCGATGCGACCTTCTAAGTCCATGGTGAGTCTTCTCTTTTTCTCTTCCTTCACAAGTTGGTGTTCTCTTTCATTAATTCGAGCCCTAACTCGTATGGCCCCTTCCTCTAGATGTTAAAGTTTTCCCGGCAAGTGGCTGCAGCTGAAGCCGATGAGGCTTCCCGGTACCTCTCGTCTCCTTCCGGACAACCTATTGAGCACCACGACACCAAGACGAACGCGTGTGGAGACTTGAGGTGTTGCCTGCCGCTGTGTTGAGCAAAACTCGAACCTAGATTCTAACGAGAAGTTACTGAGTTGCCAGACTCTCAATTTGGGGGTAGGCTGAAGGTAAATTTTGTGATTCAGCTACTGTAAAGTTTATGTGTTGTTGCTCTGTGATTTGGAGATTGTTAATAGCTGATTTTGCTATTTTGGTTGTTGTTTGTCGATAACTTGGAGATGGGAGGATATAGGGAGGCTATGACGAAGTTCTGGCAAGTCACCGAAATCCGGAGTTTTCCAGCAAGTTGCCGGAATCCGACAAGGGAAGAATCCGGTAGAGACCGTAGAGGTAGTTGTCAAGTTCCTCTTCGATTAGTGTTGTAGCTCCTAATTAGGAAAGTTTCTATTTTAGGAAACTTTACCTTTTTAGAAACTTTTCATTTATGGAAACCCTTTTTGGGTGCCCTTAGTAATTTGATGATTTTTCAGATTGAGGTGGTTCGTATGTTTTTGAGTTAACGAAATTACTTTAGTTGATTAATCAAAATCGAAGTTCACCAAAATAAATTATTAAGCGAGGCCTAAGTGTGTAACGGTTAGTAGGACATATAGTGAAAATTGGTTTGAATTGTTAAGTCAAAGGTTGGATAGGAAAATATTGATCATCGTTAGTTAGTGAATTCTGGTCAACCTAGAAAACCCTAGTCAAACTAGGAAAGAAAACAAACCAATGGTTATTTTAAAGTTTGGTTTGACCGATTTGTCCTACAGCTTATGGTCAAGCGTAGGATTGACTCAAGGACTTAGATATTTGGAGGCGGCGCTCAAGGAGTGTCCCGATAATTGGAAAGCTTAGACTTAACCTGTGAGTGGACTTTTATTTTGAATAAATTGCATGTGACTATCGCTTTATAAATGTTTTTTTTTTATAATTATCATTTTCAAGATAGTAAGGAAGTTTGGGTCGCTTATATTTCATTACTAGTCTGGGAGGCATCGATCAGATATTATTATTTAATGCTAGCTAACCTTATTAGCGGTCCTCACCATAGGTGAGTCGAGCGCTTAGCGTGGGATGCTACTATAGTCTGGGAGGCATCGAACGGATATTATTATTTAATGCTAGCTAGCCTTATTAGCGGTCCTCACCATAGGTGAGTCGAGCGCTTAGCGTGAGATGCTACTATAGTCTGGGAGGCACCGACCCGAGCCTTGGAGGCTCCTATTAGATGGTGATATCTTTTTTCCTTGTCTTATTTTTCTCATTTATGTAATTGATTAACCAACGGGGCTAGTTTATCTCTTCTGACAAGATTTATGTATTTGATTAACCAGCGGGGCTGGTTTGTCTGTTTTTTATATGATTCTGGATTTTAAAGTAAATGTTATATCAAAGTTGTGAAACGTGGGAAAATATTAAAATTACGTTTTTGTTAAATTAATTAATTTTAGTTTTTATCCACTCACTCTAACTTTTTTTAATTACTTTTCTTTGGGTCCTTCGGTTTCAAATGCCTAGTGTGCACGTTAAGTTTATTTGAGGTCGAGCGTACATGGAGTCGAGGCATAGTCCAATAGTCAGAGGCTGCTTCCGTTTATTCTTTATTCTTTATTCCTTGTTTTTCTTTCATTTTTAGTTATGCTCTGATAATCTAGTCAATAAATTGTTGATTGAACTTGTTGGTTGTGGGATTATTTTAGATTAGTATTTGATATTGTGGGATGTGATGAACTTGGGGAGCAGGAAGGCTCAAAGAGTCCAAGGTTGGATTATGATTTTAGAAGTGTGTTTGCAGGTGTCCATTTTCAAGGGAGGTTATGCCGAATTTCCGGTTGCATCTCCTTTGGAGGTGGTCCCCATAGGGTTCATTCCGAATTTTAAGGTGAAATCCGGGGTAGGTTCTGACATTGTTGGCCAGACAACATTTTGTAACCTAGAAAATCACTGATGGTCCAAATAACAGTTGCTTTCATCATGAATGAAGTTTGACCATGCCTATCAAAAGTAGGGAGTTTATTTTCCCATAACTCCTGCAGCTCGTCAATTAATGGTCTCATGTACATATCCAAGCACTTTCCTGAAGAATACGACCCTGAAACCGTAAGTGTAAGAAAATTATACTCCTTCCTCATACACATGTTGGGAGGTAGATTGTACGGAAATACTATCACAAGCCAAATGCTATAAGACAAATTCATGTTTCTAGTAGGATTGAATCTGTCTGTTTCAAGTCTGAGTCTGAAATTTTGACAGTCCAGCAAATTCGGGAAAATAACGGTCAAAGTGCTTCCAAGCCTCCCTGTCTGCGGGGTGTGTGAGATTATCCAAATCTATCCTCTCCTCTCCCTGGTGTTTTGCCTAGTGCCATCTCATATGTTTGGCCGTATATGAAGACATATATAGACGCTGCAGAACCTTCCTAGGAATGAGCGGGTTTTTCTGTTTAGATGAAGTGGAAGCTTTATACCTTGGCTCGTAGTAGTGTGGGCACTCAACTTCATCCTTGTTTTCTTTGTAATACAAGATGCAGTTATTAACGCAAACGTCTATCTTCTGATGATCAAGACCGAGGTCAGCCAACATCCTTTTTACCTGGTCGAAATTTTCCGAACAACTGTTACCTTTGGGAAGCACTTTCTTCATAAGTGCAATATCCTCATCAAAACATATGTTACCCTTTCCCCACTTGTTTTTTATTTGCATTTGCTCCATGACGATACCCAACACAGTATGCTCACTGCCAGGATATAATGGGGATTGTACTTGTCGTAGAAGCCTGTTGTACTTATTAAAATCACTGTTGTAGTTAACGTGGGAGACATTAGGGAAGGTGTCAGTGGCGTTGTCATAAACAACATTTTCCTGATATCCTGAGGCGGCGAACGGGAAGGCATCGTTTAAGATGTTCATCATAGCAGGGTCCCCGTAACTATCATTGGAAGATCTTGCCTGCTAATTATGTTGTGCTTGAATTTCTGCAAGTGTAGGCATTTGAACTTGATTATCACCATGTCATGTCCATATGGTATAACTAGGACAAATACCGTTTAATGTTAAGTGAGAATACATGTCTTCATATGTTACTGGTTTTCTGATTGAGACATTTGTTGCACGGACATATGTGAATAACTTTGTCGGGAGGACTATGTAGATGCACGAACTCAAGAAAATCAAAAATGCCTCTCATATAAAGAGGGGACCCCCTCCCTAATTGCATTCAGCTCTTGTCCATGTTGTACACTATAATTACAGGAAACAAAAATATATAATCAAAAAATCATGAATAATAAACGGAAAATATATATATATATATATAAAATATATTAATGTACGTTGTTCATATTACTTAATCTTCACCTTATGCCTCCGGTTAGGGCCCTAATCCCGTTTGAGAGCACATGACATTGTAATTCCGTTTGTTGTTGGGGCGTTTCAAATTCGCATATGTGAGAAAATTTCGGCAGCATCTCCCTACAGTTCCCCAAGTACACGAATATCTATACCTAGTATGCACTCGAGAAACAATAAAGGAAGATCATGTCGAAATATATATACCCATAACTGAAAACCAAACGCACTAATAACAAACGAAATCTCAATGTCATATGCTCCCAAACTGTTCAAATATGAGACAATTCGAAAACCATTTTGTTAGACACAGTTGTAACATAATGGTTCTCAAATGAGATTTCTAAGGGTAACAATATATTGATGAACGTATAAGAATATTATAATTCTTAATTACATGATTCATCATTTTATTCTTTATCATTTGAATACACAAATGATTTGCATGAAAATGAAAATTTGATAAACATATTATTCACATAATTATTAATCATACACACAAAAGCTAAAGATATATATATATATATAGACTCTAAAAATTATACACACAAAAGTTAGATATATATATGAGGGCCCTTCCAATGAGGGATCCTTTTTTTAGACATATATGAGGGATGAGGGATTACACCAACTTTTCGATTACAAAATCACATCTCCACCGTTCAATATGTAGTTCTATATGAGTAGATCACTTCTGTAAATTTTCAGAAATTTTGGTGATCGTTAAGGCGTTCAAAACTACGATTTATAATTATAAGCATGAACGGTTCATGTTTGGCAGTTTTGATTCGTTCATTGATTTAATCTTGTTCGACACCTTAACAATCACCAAATTGGTTGAAAATTTGCATAATTGATCTATATATAAGGACTAACAAACTGAACGGTAGAGATTCAAAAATATAATCGAAAAGTTGGTGTAATCCCCATCTCTCATATATGTCAAAAAAATGGATCCCTCATTGGAAGGACCCTCATATATATATATATATATATATATATATAGACACACACACACACACACAAAAACATAATATTATACACACATATTATACATACAAACATATTCAACATGTATATACACTATCAAAGTTACATATATCATGCATGCATCAAGCAATCCAGTAATTGGACCGGCAAAATTGGACAAAAGGCGTCAGTAAAAATATTCGTTCTGCGTTGTGTCAGGCAATAATGGCATTTCTTAGTTGACGGAATAAAGCGTCAGCTAAGAAATACATATTCGTTATCCAAGATTTACTTAGCCGACGACACAGGATTCGTCACCCAGGACTCACTAAGCCGACTGAAAATGGTTCGTCACCCAAGACCAACCTTACCGACGGAAATGTGTCGTCGCCTAGGAAGATCTTAGTCGACGGAGGGTGTCAAAAGTCAGTTTCCGTCGCCTAAGAGTTACTAAGCCGACAAAAGGTTACCGATGGAAAATATTCATCGCCTAGGATTTACTATGTCGACAGAATTTAGACGACGAATGTTGTTTCGTCGGATAGGAATATCTCAGTCAACGGACGTCCTTGACAATCATTTTTCGTCGCCTAAATCAATTTTAGACGACGGTTGTGGTGTCCTATACGACGGTTATGTTTCCGTCGACGAAGACGTACTTAGCCGACGAAATTTTTTTTTTTCGTCGGCTAAGACGATATTTCGTGTAGTGATAGTTGTACAATAATTATGAGAAAGTTTCGAATCCGCTGCTAGCTGTATACACTTTGATTCTGATTAAAATCAAACTCCGAAAAGAGTTTTAAACGGTTATAAATTAACTTGCGCAAGCAGCTCTGACTAGTGACTACTACACTTAAAAGTCTAATACCGAGTAGTGTTTAAGTTAAAGTACATGTACATGTTAATTTAACAACCATATGTGCATGGTCGAGTCGGTGATCGAGAGCCCAAATGTTACACCCGTATATCTAGGTTCGAATCCCCCAACTTACGATTGGAGATTAAATCTCAATTAATTTATTACTAGTTAATGGTTAGATGTGTAGAAAGCTTTTGAAAATACAGAGATGATTTATGTGGCTATATATATATATATATATATATATATATATATATATATATATATGCATTTTCAGATACAAACAAAAATAGGTACGGATTTTCTTAATTTGACCCATTTTTCAATCATAATTTCTCATCTTAACAGTTCAAGTAGTAAGTATATATGAGTAGATCATCTCTATATATATCGAAAATGAATTAAATCAATGAACAAACTGAAATTGTTCAATCTAAACGGTTCATGTTCTTAGTTCTAAATCACAGTTTTGAATGTCTTAATAATTATTAATTTGACTGAAAATTTATAAAAATGATTTACTATATATATATATATATATATATATATATATATATATATACACACCTAAAGTGTGTCAATTAAGAAAATCCGTACATTTTAAATAAATAAAGATGTTTATACCTGATAATAATCGTATATAAAATGACGTGAGAGATGAAGGATTGATTAGAAATTCAGAACTTGCAATGTTTGGTGGCTCTCCGCCTCAATATATACAGGTAGATATGTCATCATAAAAAATAAAATATAAACTTGATTTAGAACATTCTTAATTTATTGACTTCATAAAACAACAACAATATTGCTAATAAATACACATATGAAAACACACAGAATAATTAAAGAAATTAAACAATAATTCAAGCTGCAGCGATTCTTGTCTTCATCATCAGACTTTGTGGCTTCAGATTTCACTTCAAAACTCTGTAATTACCGATTTGCAACCGACGAATGAACAAGGCCAGCATCTGGAGATTGAGAGAGAGCTTCCTCGAGCTGCTGGCCTTGTGAAGTAAACTACTCCATAGTTCATATATACAAAACGATCGATCGACTGTATCATATCAGATACAGCTGAGACAAACAAACCCATGTTCAGTTTCTTTTTCTAGCATCGATCGATCACAGGCGAGAGATGTATGAGTTATGGGGGAAGTGAGAAACTACTATAGGAGCTCCTGATGACGACGATTTTGAAGATTTACTTTTTCTGGAACCTTTTGAGGAATCAGGAGCTTTAGCAATACTTGCATTATTTCCTGCAGCATCTGAAACCTGTGACGATGATGAAGGGATGAAACAACTGAGAAGAGCTGCAAAAATGGCCATGAATTGGTATTGTGTAGTACGTATGTGGTTTTATAGCTGATTGATCGAGCAACTGAGCAAGAGTATTACAGAAATGAATGGGCAGAACACAATATATATAGTTCTGAGAGGTAGATATGGATTTGATTGATGATCAGGCTGAAATGTTGGATGGTAGCTAGCTAACCATGTCGTTCACTTATTTATAGAGACGGACAGATCTTACGTGCTTGTGGATTGTCTTGCTGGGCAGCTAGTCTAATTATATTCATGATGCTTCTGTTTACTTTCATGCATGTGTAACTATCCATGGCTGCTTTGACCAGGTAAATGACAACGTGTAAATAGACAATATATATATATATGTTTCATATATCTGTTGAAGTTTCTTGTCAATTGGTATAATAAATTAGAAAAGATGGAGAATTTTTTATTATTTACTTGGAGCTCAAGGACGACTCGAAATTCCACACTCGTATATAGGATCGATGAATGTTCTTTGTCAAGCTAGATTTTTAGAACTCAACGGTTCCTGTTGACCAGACTGTACACGCATGCATGTAGTGATAAAACTATGATGAAATTGAACGAATAATTAAGCTGCTGTCGATGTAGTGTTTAAGGGGGATAATACGTCGATGAAATTGAACGAATAAAATAGGTGGAGCTTGCATCACTTTCAAGTTGAATATTCCTCAAAGAAATTTAAGGGGGATAATAGGTCGACTATTTCATGTTTTAGGTTAATATTTATTTACAAAATATGTACATTAACTTCCACTTTTATCATATACTTCTATATATAATATATTGTTTCAAAGTATGTAACAATTTTTTTTTAAATCAATAATTTATTGCTCAACAATAACCTGAAGGCATATTACATCAGGTTTATTAATCTTCTACTTAGTATGTTACGGTAGAAGCTTCAAGCACAAGACCTACACCTTCATTGTTAATAAACTCAATGGGAGCCTTGAACTTAGGAAGAAAGACCACACTACCGAAAATCTAGACAAGAGAATAATAGCTACCTAGAGACCCTCAATTGGTGTAGTAGGCTAAAAATCAAGTATTATCGCTTACTTCCAATGCTTAGGCGACGTGGCCTGATATCTACGTCTTGCGGGCACTCAACTCAACATCAGCAGCTAAAACAAGAGATAAGCCCGACCCAGGTTTGACCAAGTCCTAGACGGGCCCGAATCAACCCCAGACTTGAGCCCAGCCCTAGACCCAAGTAACAGAGCCCAAACCCAATTAGGATTTAGATCTGTCTCTTCCAAGGCTGCAGCTCTACCACCGTTGTCGGTGCCCAGCCGCTTCGTGCCGCCTCAGCTCCAGCCCCATTCTTGTTACCAGCTGCCCACATGACATAACCACTGGTACAATCTGGCCAATCCTGCGCCGACAACACAACCTAGCCAATCAACTCCACAAACCACAACGATAGTCGCTGCCTCCAAAGCCCAACGGCCGCCATAGTTGCATTGAAAACCGGTTTACCCAACAATCCCAGACCGCCGTCATGACAGCCTAAGATCCATCGGCCAACACCGAACAACGATCCATTATCCGAAAACATACCCTCAACCACGTCGGTCAAGAACCATCGCATATGGAGCCAATCCTTCGATGTCACAAACACCCATTCCTTGAAATCTCCTGTTGATACGGTGGATTAGCGGTTAGGTAACCCCTTGTACTTGTAGATATGAGTGATGACCAGCGGTACGCTTGCTCTTGCTATCCTGGAATCTTGTCGAGAGAAATACAAAGTGGCGTCAAGGAGAGAGACTGCGTTGGGCGGTCTTCTGCTCTCTGATGCCGAAGTCAATCCAATGTATTGATATTGACAGAGTAACGGTCAAATAAGTAGTAAATGTGTAGTAAATGAAGAGAGAGGAACTTACCACTTGTAGGTGAGAAGTATCTGAGACCTTTCCACTTCTTGATGTGGGATTGATGTCCAATTTAGTTTCTTGTCATACCTTGACCTTAGGGCATAACTAAAGCGGTGGATTTTAAAATTGAAAATCAGTCCAAAGTTTTTTTTTTTTTCAAATTGAAAATTGAATCTACAAATTTCATTTAAGAGCAAATGACTTTGTATAAAAAGGAGAATTGGGAGTAACTAAGTAATGTGCATGGTGAGGCAAAGAAATTGGTTTAGCAATTCTCCACTTAATAATTCATTGTTGGTCAAAACTTATCTAGTTAACACCAAATAACAATTTATTGCTGAAGCACAATTGTTATTTCGATTGTTAAATTTTTTAACTATTGTTAAATTTAGCAACAAACTAACCTATACTATTGGAGATGGCCATGCATAGAGCCACGGGTACTTAAATAGTTGTCACACAACTACTAAGAAGTGTCAATATATAACTAAGCAAATGGGTGAGTTAGAAATTAGACGATTTGTATGAACAAAAATTTTTATTTCAAGGAATAGCTTTGCTACCCCTTGTGGGTCGAGCAAGAGACCGGTTTCTCTGGTTTTTTGTACTCTCCATCATGTGTCTTGGTGTGCAAGGTCGGGTATCCGGGATTGAGATGAGGAAGAAGATGAAGCCGATCAGCGGAGGTCATCAGCAAGTACTGGGTTCGTCTTCAGCCGATAGGGGATGGGTGTCTCCCTTCTCTCTCTCTTCTGGCGCGACTTGGTGGTGAAGACGCCGGGAACGACGGGAACGACAGGATCGTTGCTGGCGGTGGATGCCGACCGTTGTTTGTTGGATTGGGCCTCACTGTTGGGCCTTGTCTGTTTTAAGGTTCTTAATCTAGTCTAAGGTTTTTAATCTATTTTTTGTGAATAAGCTAGTTTACCTAGCAGAATTTAGGGTTCTCTTGTTCTTTGTCCGTTGTTACTTTGTTTTTCATCACATGGTGATTGCGATAGGTTCAAATTGTAACAAGTTCTATCATGTCAAGAAGGATTGTGACTACATGGGCAATCAACTAGCTAGCTACAGTGAAGAACAAAATGATACTAGTATGTTTTGTGTCACTTATGCTGCAACCACTATGGTGAATGAGAATGTATGGCTTGTTGATAGTGCTTGTAGTAATCATATGACTGCAAATACCAACCTTATCTATAACATTGACTACAACAACATTACAAAGGTGAAGATGGCAAATGGAATGTTGGTGGATACAAAAGGCAAAGGAAGCATTGTTGTTCAAACGAAAAATGGAAAAATGTTCATCAGAGATGTAATGCTTGTTCTAAATCTTGATTTGAATTTGCTAAGTGTTGAACAACTAGTTGAGCACAAATATCACCTGCATTTTGGTGATGACACTTGCAAAATCTTTGAGAGAAGGAGTAGCAAGAAGATGATGGTGGAAGTTGAAATAAAGAGGAACAAAAGTTTTCCTCTAACTCTCAAGTATGCAACTGAGAGTGCAAGAAAAATGGAGTTGCAGGAAGATCCTTGGCTTTGGCATCAAAGAATTGGACATTTGAATTTTCAAAGTCTCAAGCTGCTGCATCATAATGAAATGGTGCAGGGATTGCCAAAAATCAAAGAAGTAACTGAAGTGTGTGAAGGATGTGCACTTGAGAAGCATCACATTATCTCATTTCCAAAAGGGAAGGCATGGAGAGCAAAAGCACCACTAGAATTGGTCCATTCTGATGTTTGTGGTCCTATGAAATCAATTACTAAGGCAGGTAAGAAATATTTCTTTACATTCATTGATGACTATTCAAGAATGACTTGGGTTTATTTCTTGAGACAAAAATATGATGTGTTCATTGTGTTCAAGAAGTTTCAAGCTATGGTAGAGAGACAATCTGATCTCAAAATCAAGAAGCTTAGATTAGATAGAGGTGGTGAATACACATCAAATGAATTTGGAGATTTTTGTTTAGATATTGGTTTGAAAAGACAACTTACAGTAAGCTATACATCGCAGCAAAATGGGGTAGCTGAAAGGAGAAATAGAACAATCGTCGAAATGGCAAAGTCTATACTACATAGTAAGCAATTAATACTGCGGTGTATTTGATGAATAGACATCCAACTATTGTAGTGCAAGGAATGACACCATTTGAAGCATGGAGTGGAAAGAAGCCAAGTGTTAATCACTTGAAGATGTTTGGTTCAATCTCCTATGCACATATCTCAAAGGTGTTGAGGTAGAAACTTGATGAATCAAGTGAGAAGTATGTGTTCATGTGATACAGCTTGCACACAAAGGGCTATAGGCTCTATAATTTGAAAAAGAAGAAAATGGTTATTTGTAAAGATGTTCTCTTCAGTGAGAATTCATCTTGGGATTGGAATCAAAGTTCTATCCTGCAACAATGTGTGCTAGATAATGTTGTTCAAGATGAAGATGTTCTAGAAGAGTTGGAACTTAATCCACCGCAACAAACTTCACCTCACGGTCCTAAATAACCCTCACCAGCACCTTCAAATGCTCAATTTACACTAAGCTCAACATCAATAAGGATGAGTAGCTTGAATGAAGTGTATGAAAGTTGCAATGCATGCTTATTTGAGCCTGAAATATTTGAAGATGACTGGCGGACTGCGATGAAAGACAAAATTGATGTGATTGTGAAAAGCAACACATGAGAGCTTGTTGATAAACCAAGCTAAATGCTATGGTTCTGTGCAAAGAAACAAAGCAATATTGGTGGCAAAAGGGTATTCACAGATACCTGGAGTTGATTTCAATGAAACTTTTACACCAATTGCAAGGCATGAGACAATCAGAGGTCTAATTTCCATTGCAGAACAAAAAGGCTGGTTTTTGCACCAACTAGATGTCAAATCAGTGTTTCTAAATGGAGTGCTGAAAGAAGTATTTGTGGAGCAACCACAAGGTTTCATCATCAAGGGTAAAGAGCAGAAAATTTACAAGCTGAAGAAGGCTCTTTATGGTTTGAAACAAGTCTCAAGAGCTTGGTACAGTGAGATCAATTCCTATTTCACAGAAAGAGGATTTCAAAAGAGTAGAAATGAACATGCATCTCTACACCAAAACTGAAGGTAAATCAAGCATACTTATTGTCTCCTTATTATATGTTGATGATTTGGTAAGATGATTTCAAATTTCAAGTCTGATATTATGAGTTAATATGAAATGAGTAATTTGAGAATCTTGCATTATTTTCTGGGAATGGAAATAGTTCAAGCAGTGGAGGGAATCTTCATTACTAAGAAGAAATATGCAAAAGCAATTCTAGAGAAGTTCAAAATGCTTGGTTGCAATGCTGTTGCAACACCTCTAGTTGTCAATGAAAAAATTTCAAAAGAAGATGGAAGTGGTAATGCTAATGAGAGCTTATACAAAAGTTTAGTGGGAAGTTTGTTGAACGTGACAACAACAAGACTTGATATCATGTATGCTGCAAGTTTGATGTCCAGATTTATGCACAATCCTACCTAGAATTATGGAGATGAGAGGAGAATCCTAAGATACATTCAAGGTACAATGGACTTTGGAATTCTGTATGGGAGGAATGTGAAACCAAAACTCTTTGGCTTTTGTGATAGTGATTGGGGAGGCAGTGTTGATGATCTAAAAAGCACATCTGGATATACTTTCACACTTGAAACTGGTGTATTCTCCTTGGCTTCAAAGAAGCAAAAATCAATAGTCTTGTCTACAGCCGAAGCAGAGTATGTATCTGCATCAATAGCCATTTCACAAGCAATTTGGCTCAGAAGAGTCATTAAAGACTTTGGTGAGAAGCAAGCATCTACAACAACCATTCTCAATGACAACAAGTCTGGAATTGCCATGAGTAAGAACCTTGTGTATCATAGTAGGGAAAAACATATTGCCTTGAAGTTTCACTACATCAAGGATGCAGTTGAGGAGAATGAGATTGATTTGGTGTACTGCAATACATATAAACAAGTTGCAGATATCTTCACCAAAGCTCTACCAAGGGAGAGGTTTGAATACCTGAGGCCTGCTAGGAGTGCAAAAGCAAAGCATTAAGAGGGAGTGTTGAAGTTAATGCTTTCCTCAAAAATCTGGGAAGCTATTAGTAATAATCAGCTGCAAGGACTCACACTAGAGCTCCAATGAGACAATCCCAGCCACTTGCTTTACTGTTTTCTCCTCACCTAATCTAGATATTTTGTTATATGTAAAATACAATTATAATCTAGTTAATTAGGTTGGTTTTAAGATATTTTGTAGGTTATTATGTTGCACCGTACCCTATATAAGGGTTAAGCTTGTTGCGTAATCTCTAAGAATCTCAGAAGTAAGAATAGAGGCTGCTAAAGTTTGCTTCAAAGTTCAACTGAGTTTTCTTCTGCCTCATTTGCTACAGCAAATTGATCTTCATCATATTTTGTTCAAATACCAAGTAGAGGCTCAAATTCTAACATTTGGCTGTGTTCATGTTCCCGAACTTGACAATGCGGACATAAATAAGACGAGAATAATCTATCTGCAAAGGTTCTATATTGTCAGATGCTAGCAAATCACAGATACGATTCATATATATGAACCAGTATAGTAGCAACAACACATGATTCTATCACTAATTCACAGCTTCTGCCAGACAGCTAAAATGGTCATATGTAATTCCTTAGAAGAAATGGTCATGTGTAACTGAAATATTGTCAACAATAAGCAGCCACCAATAACTAGCTAGATCATACAATAACAACCAAGTTCCAGTATTGGACAATAAAGTTCCATACATAGCAGTGTAGTTTTTATCATGAAAGCATAGATCAATGTATTTTATGATTATTGTCAAATTTACGACTATTGATTGAGAGTAGCTCAAGTACCTCTAAAGAACCATCTTCCCCACAGAGGGATGTATCTGGTTCTGCTTCAGATGCCTTGTCTGTTTTCTCAAAATATTGGGATACTCTGGAACCTGTACTAGCACTATCTTATTTGATTGAGGGTTGTACGTACTGTGACACTTTTCCAACCTATCAATCAAGAATATTGTCTACTGTTAATTCTATGATTATATATCCACAAATAGTTAGTAGAACGTACGTAAGGGAATCGAATTAGAAGGAGTCATACTCGATAGTAAGAAAGCATGATGATAATTCAAGCTCTGACTTTAAAGTTAAATCTAGCCTACCGATTAATATCTTTAACCACACACCAAAAATGTTCTATCCAAAATATAGTATTGGAACCACAAATAGAGAAGCCACAGGAGAGGAAAATGTTTCTATTTTTCAATATAACTGTAAGATACAAGTAGCTTTATCAGAAAGCATTGCCAGTACTGTATGTTGGAAATTCTGCTCTACACATCTGACCAAACAAGAAAGTTTATGTTACACTCATAAACAGAAAGTCGTCATACAAATTAACTCATAACCTCTTAGCTGGTTCTCATACAATGCTTGCTGCTAATCAATTATTCTTGCAAGTCTAAAGTGCATTTTGATATCTGCATGCAGATAGTAAGAGAAGGAGAGGAGCCAGATCGAGGCCATCTCAGCCGTAAATAAACTGACATGGATAGAGAAGTAGAAGGATTCCTAGATTAATAATGAGAAAATTGATGTGCTCATATTATTCTATATTTATATGCCTCCTAATCTTTGTTTTTGCATTTAGTTTCCTTATTTTTGACTTATTTACGTTATTTTACTGTTCTTGTAGGTTTGTGTCACAGAAAGAAGAAAAAGAGCTAAAATGCGCAAATAAGGATTGAAAGGCGATTCCAATCCCAAGTGTCAGAATATGCCTATGCAAAACAGCTAACTTTGCCGACTCATTGAGAATTACTCAGATCGAATCAGACTATGAGCCTTACATTATTGGAAAGCTACGGAAGTCTACTTTCTGTAGAATTTTACGGATCTTGATTTCGATACTTCTAGACTGAGTTATGATTGTTTGAGTGACGATAGGTCAGATCAGAAAATCTGCTCGGATTTGCAAGCATTTGTGAATAACTCAAGTTCCGTGGCACAAGATCGTCAACCCTAAAGTTTCAAGGATAATAATGCAGATGAGGATTCAAGGAGTACATGTATTCCTAGTTCTATAAGAGAAATCTCAAGGTTTTCCCATTCCATATCAAGAAACGAGTCCGAATCCAAGTTCTACAAGAAAATATGAAGTCAAAGATGAGTAGAAACTTCTCTATTTAAGGGAGCACGAATTTCACACTGAGGGAGGTCTCGGAAGCATGTTGTAGACGCCTAAAGGAGCAGAGACCATCCATGCATCCATCCATCCATCCTTCACCTTTTCATTCTTTTTATGTTTTCGTTATGTTTTATTTAGTCATGTTTAGTTAAACCTTTTCTAGGGTTAGGATGATGCCCTAGCATGATAGTTTATGTTTTTTTTTATGTTTGATATATTAATAGATTTATAGTTTCTTTATGATGAATTCTTAGTCACTATTTTAATTGATGCTATATGTTTGAGTTCTTTGATTGATCATCTTAGGGCTTTGCATCTAGTAATTAGAAGATGAATTTGAGGCGTAACTGCAATATAATTCAAATTAGCTTCTTGTGATTAAGAGTTGTGAATTACATTATTGTCGTAACTGAAGTAATGGTTTGCATGATTCTCTTGTTTTCTAGAACGTAATGAGTCTTACATGTTAAATTTATGTCGTAACTGGATAAACTGCATGCTAGGATATACGACATCTGCCATACCTGGAGAGAATCATACACTTAAGGAAAACTATGGTCTAAGTGTCGTACCTGGACTTAGATACGGGAATTGTCATCTAGAGAAACGAAAGAGTCTGTTAGTTGCATCAAAGCATGAATATGATTGTTAGTGGTTGATTCTGACGCCCTAGGTTCATTCATCATTGTTTGTTTACTTATTTTCTTGTTTGTACTTTTTTTTTAAATTGTTACTGTGATCTTCTGTTTTAGTGTAGTTAGTTTAGGTATTTCATTATTTGAATTGAACTAATATCCTCGTGGGAACGACAACCCATTTTCTTCTATTTACTATACTACATCCACCATGTATACTTGTAGGAACCCATTAAGTTTTTGGCGCCGTTGCCGGGGATCATTAGTTTAATTTAAATTTTGGATCCCTATTCTAATTCTATTTTATTTTGTGTGATTTAGTTTTAAAATTTTGTGTCGTTTTTGTGTCAAAAGTGTGTTTAAGAAATCAATCTAGTTTTTCTGTTTCTTATGTATTATACAACTGTTTTGATTGTAAAGTTCGTGTGGCGATAACTTTCAGCAGAAGTGTCCGTTTCTGTCGTGTAATATGTCAATTTTGAGTGGAACGACGAGATCTACAAGACTCATTGCTTTACAATGAGCCCCGACAAATTTCGACCAAATTCAGTCGTCTGCACTGTCCGATTCGAGGATCAAATTTTTTTCCGACGACTTTGGCGATCTTCTCGACTTGAACGTTCGCTTCAATCAATCCCAGGGAGCTCTAAACTCTTCTCTTTACTTCCGTGTTTTATTTTTCGCATCTCTCTTCCGTGCTTTTATGTGCATTGCATGCTTTAATTCTTTCAACATTGAGGACAATGTTATCTCTAAGTGTGGGGGAAGGAACTTTGATTTTTCTTTCATTTAGGTTTATAGCTTTGTGTGTTTATTATAAAAACTTCAACAAAAAAAATTTGTTTGATATTGTGTCTTTTTGTTTTTGTTTTCTTGAGTCTTAGGATGCCTTTCAAGAACTATTGTTCTATATCTCTGAAATCGTGTTTCAAGATAATCATGTTATTGAGACTTGTTTGATATTATTCTTTGGTTAAATAGGATAGATATGTTGCATATAATGTGTAGTGGATATGGCTTCGCTAACATGGTACAGAATATGAGCATGCTAGGATGAGTTTTGTTTCAAAAAATAACCCTTGTGAGAATTTGAGTCTGTATGTGCCTTTCTTTCTAAGTGAAAAAATATATTCTTTTCTTTTGGCTTGAATTTTTTTTCTCATGTATTTCATTCTTCATTCGATTGATTACTTGCCATAGATTTTAATGGACTAGAGAGTTATACTAGAACTCACTTTTGTGCTATTCGAAACTTTTAGTCAATACATGCTTTGATTTCAGAAGGGATTAAAAGGACTTAGGATTTCCACCATTATTAAATTGTCATGTGTCCCTAAATGTACACCCCTTAGATAACCCCTTTGAGCTTACAAGTTTAGCCTTTTGTTTCATCACCCATATTATCCTTTACCTATGAAGCCTAGTATAGTTAAATCCTTACCCTTTGTTCTAAGATCTAGTAGAGCTATACTTTAGTGATTGTTCAAAAAAAAGGAGATGATGAAAAGCAAGTGTGGGGGTGTGATAGACTTGTCCATGAAGAAGAAAAAAGAAAAAAAAGAAAAAGAGTGTTTGTTGCCGTGAAAACAAAAAACACAAAAAACAAAAAGAAGAAAAAAAAATTACAAAAGTGACGGCAAAGAAAAAAGAAGTATTGGAATAAGTCCCCTATTGTGATTGAGGAGTTTTTTTAAATTGAAGACTCAATAATGTTATATATGGTCTTTGTCTTTTTTCATGAGTGTTCTAAGGTGATCTTATGGCTCTACTAGGTTTTTAGGATGCTTTGTTATTTCCATATTCTTTTGTTCTTTAAACCTTAGCCGTGGCCCGAATATAACCTTATAAAGTCGTTTTATGATCCTTAAAATAAGCAACCTTTGATTTGTAGAGATGTGTTACAAGAGTGAGCATATGGTTTTGGGTCCATTTATGCGAATAATTGATATCATTCATGAGTTCTTTATTTTCCATAAAGTGCTTTATTTTCTTAATATGTGAGCTATTTGTTTGTCTTTATATATTCTCATGTATATGAGTGAATAAGCTTTTAAGCATGAGCCAAGATTCCGAGAGAAAAAAAATAGAGGCATCCATTGTGAGGTTGATTAATTACTTATCTGAAACATGCTAAGCTCCACCCTGTATACTTGCAAGAATTCCATCAAAAACCTAGCAGAGCGAACTCGAGCAGAGCGCAGAGGACCTTCGAAGATCTGAAAAACCCTCGAGTATTGAACCAATCAGTTTTTCTATAATTCCACCATGCCAACATCCTCATCTGAAACCTAACAGAACCGCCGGGGCGAGTCTTGGCTTCTGAAATAGCGTTGGCCACTTTATGTTGGACGAAGGTGTTGTCCGATGTTGAGAGTTTGAACGTAACAGTGGTTTGGTTGCCGGTAGTCATGAAAAAGGGAAGAGTCACCGGCTTGGCTGCGAGCAAGAGTCTCTGGCGTCGGTCATGCATCATCAGGTAAAACAACATGGCCTCTATGCTGTACAAGTCGATACCCAGCTTTACGTTGGGGCTGATAACGAGGACCTTCATGTCCAACGACGCCGTCAACTCGCCAGCACAAGTCACGTCAAGTTGGGACAGGGCGGCCGAGTCGATCCGGAACTCTGGTATTTGGGGGCTGAGCACCCGATCCCTGATCCACGTAAACAGTATAACTGATAATATTGCGAAGCAACAGCTGTGAATGAGTACACGACAAAACATTTTCATCATAATATTGTGATTGATTACACGTTCGTCTGAGCCAGATAAAATTACAGACCTAGCAAGCTGCTTCTTTTATCCACCTCAAGTAACCTAATCCTAATCCGGCCTCGAGTAACTGTTGGAATTGAATTGGACTGAAACACTATCAGATGACATAAAGACCAATTCATATTGAATTGAACATGGATTAATCAACAAGAAGCTTAAGTATTTAACTCTAATACAAATAAGTAATCCAAGTCGTATATCACTTGGAGAATGAAGAGGTTCATTATATACCTACCCTTGCGGCTTCAGAATGTTTCTCCAATTAGGGACTGTTGTGATTCACCTTGTAATGGCTTGACTCTAGCACGTGAAGGTACAAATGCAGAGTGAAGGTACAAATGCAGAATCGTTTGTACCTCCAGCTTCCATCACAAAGCCAAATAGAAGGGCGATCTGGTAAGAACCGACTGCACAAAAATGGGAGTTGAACCCAATATCATATCGTTACAAAGTTTCCTATTTATAAGCTCTCATCTAACTCTCTTTCTCACTCGCTATGGGGATTACAAAAACTGCTCCTACAACTGCTCCTACAAATAAGCAGCGTGTATAGACAACTGAAACATTCAACATATGGGGCTAGAAAATCAGCCCAAATAAAGTGGAAGAAAATTTGAAAGGAGAACAAAACTTGATTGGGGGAAACCAGAAGTGGAGTCGCGGCAGGACCTTGAGATTAAGCAAGCTGGAGAGCCATCTGCTGGAGTAGTGTTTTCTTCTGAGACGCATTTATGATGCCTTTACACTCGGCGTCTAATAAAACCTCCGCCATGATTGCAGCTGCATGCCCTCTCGGCTCCTCTGAAGCCCTCCTCAACATAAACACCTGAAAATAAAATGACAATTACCCAAAACTTTAGGCCCCCTTCAACATTTGCTTCTGGTTCAGGTTCTGTTCATCCTAAGTAGAGGGGGTAGCTAGATTTGGCAGAAAAAACGGGTGAATGAATATCTGATCAGCATGAGAGATTACACCTAGAGTTTAAGTTCTTCAAAGCTACTAAAAGAGAACTGTATGTTTTGCTCTATATCGTTTATAATTTTTATTTCATTTCCTTCACATCTGTCATCTCCCTTCATAGAATACCAAAGATTATATTAAAAATAATGCCATATGAATCCTTAGAAGACCACATGTACACCCGTATGTGCTGGGTCCAACAGTAAATAATCCAACAATTGTATTTTCCCAACTCAACCCCACTAAAGAGTAAAGACTGATTCTTAGCTTCAGACATGGAACACAAGAACATCTATACAGTGAAACAAGCACAAGACAGACCCAAACACTATTAGGGTTCAGAGTACTTGAAAAAAGACTATGGGAGTCCTTTAGAGTTCTGAATAGAACTAGACGAAAAGTGGTGTAACGTAAGAGAGCAAAACCTAGACTGAGTGATGGTTATGGCTCGTTTACATTAGGAGAACAACATGGGGTATTACGGTGGATATACTCTAAAACCATACTACAAATATTGTCGGCCCTTCTTAAATTACACCTGCATTTATATCATGGGACTATATTGGGTGTGCGCCCCAACAATGTGATACTTTACTTGAAAAGCGGTAATAAGAGATGGATTATACATATACTGCTATCAACTCTGTGTTCTGATATGGTAAATCATTCGAAAGCAAGTATTCCAAGCATGCACAACTTTATACCTCATTCTAATAGAGTTACTGTACTACATTATCAAGCATATGAGTTTGACAAGAAGTAATTCATTGCATAGGGAAATTCAAATACCTGTCCATGATGTGTTATCTCTATACAGCCAGGTTGCTGTATATATGGCTCCCCATCTATTTGGACCGGAAAGGGACTAGATGCGTGTATTCTTATGATACTCCCCTGGGCTAGTCTCCTAGCTTGTGATAGTCCAACCTGTACAGCAAAACAAGAACAAGTTGTTACTTAGAGATCACAGCATCCTGAGGATGCTAAAATAAAAGGAACGTTTAAAAATCAGAATGAAATGTAACAAAAAAAAAAATTACAAATTTCATTATCAAAGAACAGATCGTGAAAGAGACAATCAATTTCTTTTCACTAAGATACTAAATTTTCCTTCCAATTAATACATCAAAACATTCTGTTAATATCCACCTTTGTATGTAGATTTTGTAAATGAATCCTTTTTGGTTTCTGACAATAATTACAGAAAAGGCATCCTGCTAATAATCTAATGAGGAGCATGGCTATAGTGCTATCCACAATACACTATACTAGTGACAGATACAACAGTTTCTCCAAACAAAAACCAAAAACCATATATCATAAAACTTGGTTATTTGTTCATCAATTATTCTAGTTCTAGAAAGTCAGGATAAAACATGGTTATGGGACTAAGGCCAGATTTAGAAAATCAACAAATGCCTATAGCAGATCCAATGAGGACAGAAATAGTAAGACACTGGCTTATATTAAGTTATGCTGTTATTAATTCTGCCAATGGTGGCAGGGAGATCTCTAAGGAACAGAGACAGAGGTTCTAAATAAAGATTCAAACACAGTTAAGTGAAGAAATAAGAAGATGTTTGAATCATTGAATGTCACAGACCTGTAGTTTGCCAAGGTGCCACGATCCACATATGCATACAACTTCTAGCATTTTATCATGCATTGACTGGAGACTAAAGTCATCATCATGATCAATATCATTTTGCCAAAGATCTACTCCACCCATGTAGCTGCCAATGTTGAGCACAATTAGACCCTCAGAATCCTGGGAGGCAGAAAAAGAGAAGACATAAGGAAAAAGCATCCCTTGATACATGTATAAATTAGCTATAATCAAATAATAAAATAAAAGAATCATGACTGATGATACCTTTGGAATTTCAATGTCCTTCCCATCAACTTCAAGCCAAACTTGCCATGGTAAGTCGGCACAAGTTCGGTCCATTATATCTCTAGCTCCTTCTTTGGCATATCGCAGTTTATTCACAAACTGTTAATATAGCAATAATTAGTGAAGTGAAAACCAGAGAAAGGCAAATACAAGATAGCATTTCTTTCTCTGTCATATTTAATAATGACCTTTGCAAATTAGAAAATGCAATGTATTACAGAAAGCACTTCCCCAACTGTAACTATGTAGCATACAGCTCTAACAGAAGAACTTCTAGATTTGGGTTTCTCTCACATATCTATCATCCCCTTCCTGCTTAATTTTTCTTTATCTTCAATTAAAGTCAAAGTGAGGCACCTTGATAATTCCGATTATACTCTTCTGCCAAATTAACAAGGTCTGTAGATCTAGAACTATTCTTTCATGACCAAGATGTTGATGTTGTTCTTTCTTTTGGGTATGGGATCAAATAATATTGAAAGCTTTAGCTCCCATACAATACCAATCAAAAATCCACACAGAAAATTAAGTAGACCATGTACATATTACTAAACAATTGAAAAAGGACAAGTGCCACAAAGATCATTATTATAAAACAATAAGACAGTGCCACCCGAATATAAATATAGGTACCTGACTACTGAACTTCTCAGGATTTATTTCTCGCATCACATGAAATTCATAAGCAACCTTTGCATCACATCCAATACCTTTGAAAGTGCAATGAGAAATGTCAGACAGATCCTACAATCTATAACAGGAAAATTGAAGCTTTAGAGATTTACCTAAATAGTTCATCATAAACTTGGATTGCACTTTATTTGGATCAGCTTCTGATTTTATGTTTACCTTCCAGCGATCTAGCATGGTAACTGCAGCATGGTTGATGTCATGTAGAAGCGTGGTTAAGCCACCTTGTCCATTAACGATAGAGAAGCCTCTTCCCCATTGCAGAACCCTTGACAAATCATTTCCTGTGCCAAGGGGAATAATAGCAACAGGTGGGGGTGATTCAAATTTATGCTTCTCAATGGCATCAAGGACCCATGCAACAGTGCCATCTCCACCACATACCAAAACTCTAAAGTATTGCACATCATTGAACAATTCCAAACCAACCTCAGGCCCGTGAGAAGAACTCAATTCAAAAACCTGCATTTTTAAGTATAAGAACTCAGCTGATTAAGAGCATAATATGCAAAATGATAAGCCAGTATAACATATCAACATCAATGACTGCACGCGAGTAGAAGTTCTTGATGATATAATATTCAGTAAATACTTATCACTTAAATACTAACCTAGAAGACTTTAACAGCTAACTAATCCAAGAAAAACATTAAATGGAAAGTACAGAAATTTGGAACCAACTTTAGACTCTAGAAAGGAGAGCAGTTACATAGTTCTCCACATTTCTCCTTGATGAGTTTAATATTTTGTTTTGTAGGTCCTTTTTAACTTTTAGAAATCAAAATATTGACTCAGTACAGGTTCAGTTGGTCAGATTAATGGTGCTAAAGCCAAATGAATATTACCTGCACAGGATTCAATAACATATTCAACCTCCTCCTTAAAGAAGCCCCATTTTGACCTCCACTCCTGGCATTTATAAAAACCAAAAGAGGCCTCG
This sequence comes from Fragaria nilgerrensis, assembly GCA_010134655.1. Lineage (NCBI taxonomy): Eukaryota > Viridiplantae > Streptophyta > Magnoliopsida > Rosales > Rosaceae > Fragaria > Fragaria nilgerrensis. Next base: position 200,695 of record WPAB01000183.1, read on the forward strand.
CATCCTTGGGTAAATTAACCACTTTATATTTCTTGAATTGACCGTAGGTTACAATACCACCATTTTTCTGCATAATCCCATTATGGTTACCCTTAACACTTAGCGCCCTACCATCCTTCTTCAAGTGGTCAAAACTCCTCTCACTACAGGATTTCTTCAAACCAGTAAGCCCATTGAACGCATACTCCAGAGCATCATTGGATGAGTTACAATTACCTAAATGACCACTACCATGTTTAGAACGATGACGCTTTCTTCTAAACTGGCCACGAACAGATGAGGTTATAAACTCATCTGTTATTGCACGCAGCATTCCATCTCTATTTAAGGGACCAATTTCTTTTACACATAAAGGAGAAAGAATAACCCTCCTAAGAGTACCAAGATCACAAACATCACCAGACTCTTTTGCCATTTTATCGTGACATCTGACATGTATGAGGTTCTGACACCATAGACAATGCCATGTTGGAGAAGCATCAAGGAACGGAACACCACATGGCTCATCACAATAAAAGCAGCAGGCGGAAATTTCAGGATTATCATCTATATTAACCCATCTTTCTGACCAGTGATGTCGAACATGGGTAGAACCAGCTTGTGCCACACACTTGCAATCTTTTACTGCAAACTCAGAACAATAAGAATGAGCTGCCACCCCACAAACAACACAACGATGAACAGGAGTGTGTGATGAAGCTTTAGTGCCTAGGTTTTGAAGAAACACCAAGGAAGTCAAGCAAACACAGCATGTAGACGGCTGTTCACCAGTAGTTATATCTTCAATCCACGTATGCGGCGATAAAGGAGCTCTTAGCTTCTTCCAGACTTTCTTCTTTGCTCTAGCCGCAGCCTTAACCCAATTCAGAGATGTCCTTCTCTCCCATTTGAGAAATGCAAAGATGATAGCTAGAAGACCAAATGATCCTGTGACCAACCATCCCAGAAGAAATGAACCATTACTGTCTGAGCTGGTCACAAATCTTGCAAGTGAGATGCCTATATTAACCATCATGGTCTCAAACTTCTACTTCGAATATCCTTACTTTTCCCAGATTACAGATTTGGAATTGCTCGGCAACATCTAGATTATGCATTCGAGACCTGGTTGCCAAAAGAAATCATTAAAAAAAAAAAACAAATAGATTAACATGTAGAGACCACATCAAGCACATAGACAT